>PVHP010018466.1:0-33112 GCA_004024765.1 Zapus hudsonius | reverse complement strand
TGTCTTTCTAGCTTTTATGGATGTGGGGATGGAGCCTTGTATATATTCTTCAGATATATTTCTTCCTTTGTGAATATGTACTTGAATAAATGAAAGGGTCTCTTATTTTGCTACTCAGTTCTCCGTGCCTCTAGAAAATCGCCTTTATCATTTAACAGCTTTCCTCTGACAAGGACTGCTCAAAACCTTTTCCTAATACTATGAGGTAAAATAAGCTTCAATTTCCTCAGCATTGACATAGGATATTTGAAGTTCCATTCTGATTTTTTTCTTAAAATGCTTACTATAGACCCTGCAATGTAATAATGACCCGTATGTGTAATATTTTGTTGAAGTTAAACACAATTCTATTCTCTCAGCATTGTCTGCTCTGACATGAGACAGAACAGAGGGCTTGGGAGAAAGTTATTTGGTGTTACAAACTACTTCAGTGAGTCCTGCTGCTTCTGCTTAAGGATCCTGGTGAGGGAATCCCAAAATAAACTTTGTTCAGAAACTGACCATCTTGGTTATACGCCATTAATCTCAGCACCTGGGAGGCTGAGGTAGGAGGATCACTGTGAGTTTGAGGCCAGCTTGGATTACAGAGTGAATTATAGGTCAGCCTGGGCTAGAATGAGACCCTGTTTAAAAGCATAAACTTGTCCAAGGAAAACCAAGAAAGCAATGTTTGCATAGTATAAAAATTTAAGGATACCTTTTTTCTTACTGGAAAAGAACATTTATAGAAACCTATATTCCAAAGCCCTAATTACCCATTCTGACATCATATGAAAAAATAAACTGTTAGAAATATGACCTAAAATAAATTTTCAATAGTTTTTCAAGTGAAATTCTTCATCTCTCAATTACTCTACCTAATTTAATGAGCTATAAACATATTTCCTCTCTACAGGAAGGGTTTAATCAATTATGAAATGCCATGAACCACCCTGCAATGTACTATAACAGCTAGTGATAATGACTTGTGGTAAAATTATGAACATGGAGGTTATATTGTTCAAATGTATAAAGATGGATACTTCTCGGTAAAGTAGTTACAGGATTTCAAACTTGTTTTCTCTTGTATTGTTCTTACAACTATTAACGACAACGCATGCTCCTACTCATAGGTTCTAGCTGGGGTTTCTCCAAGACAAACCTTAAGACTAAGACTTGTGACAGGTTGGTTATTTGAATGTTACTCCTAGGAAGTAGATGTGAGAAAGTAGGAAAAGAGAGATCGGAGTAACCCCCACCCCACCTCCCAACCACCACCTCTCCCCCCCAAAAAAATAGATTTAGCCAGTGTGTGTAACTGGGATCCATTCCTCTTCAAGACTGGAAAGGAAAAATGGAGATCATCTTGAATTTGCCCCATGTTGACCAACGGCTCCCTCTTCCTGATCTTAGATATATGTGTCCAGCACAGAAGGGAAGTGCCCTCCACATGGCGCGTGGAAGCCCCTGCGAGTATGTGGAGGAAGAGATATGGTTCTCCAAGAAATACCAGTCAGATTTCATCTTCTAGAAGTCAGCTTGCAACCCTGTCTTTGCTTCATTCATCTTGTCAATTGCTAGCAATATCTCAGAAACTTCTGGAATCCTCTTCCTTCCTTTGTTGCTTCAAATGGATACAGCATAGCTAAATGAGCACCACTACCCACACAGATCCAGATACACAAAGTGGCACAGGTATCTGGAGTTCATCTGCTGTGGCTAGAGGTTCTGGCCTGCCTGCCCTTCCCTTGTTTCCTTTCTTCCTTCCTTCCTTCTTTCCTTCCTTCCTTCCTTCCTCTCTCTCTCTCTCTCTCTCTCTCTCACACACACACACACACACACTTCTTGCAAATAAATAAATAATTGTTAAAAATAAAAGAAAAGGTGAAGAGGAGACAGAAGGGAGAAGAAAAGTAAAATTGATATTGGAATAATTAACTGGAAAAATGTCTGCAATTTACTATATATATATATGACATTATATATCATGTGTGTACACACGCATGCCTGCACACACATATATATGTATATATATATATATGTGTGTATATATATATATATACATATATATATATATATATATACACCTTGACCTCACATATATGTATATGACAGAATAAAAAAGAAACTTGAGAAGTAATAATGTCCATGCTCAAGACTAGTTTGAAGAATTGCATGTCATTTTCTTAAAGAAACTCTAAGATGGAGCTCAGTTTCCTCGCATTCTGTGTGAAGGGTCTCCTCGGGGCTCTCTGATCCTAAAAGCACGGCAAGCAGCCCACCATATGATGGGGTCATTGATTTGCAACCTAACACCTACGCTCATTCCTCAACCACTACTCCTCCCACTACCGTTTCTGCCATCATTTCCACCCTCCCTTTGGGAGAATTCCATTCTGACCGCCACACCCACACGCCACATTTCCTGCACAAATGTCCACTTTCACATAGAGAACCAACTTCACTCTTTTTGAGAGAAGTTAACCTGGATTTTAATCAGAATGTAACAGTGATGTTCTTCCTAACAGGCTATAATTTTGCAGAAATTAGTGTAACTTGCATTTTTTAAAAACAATGTTTAAGTAAATAACACAAAATATGCTATTTTTCCTTGCTGCTGCTATAAGCCAGAAATATCATAATCAATGGAATGGTGAAATTTACATTTATTTATTATGATTTTCTTTTGATTGCATATTTTGTGAAATTATCTAGTCTTTAAATTCCCACCCAATATATTGCTCTTGGGTTAATTATGTCTTTCTGTTATTACCCAATGTTTATTATACAGCATACAATAATAATTAAAATAAATACGGTTTAAGGGACTGATCTGTAAATGCATATCTATTTCCCTTATATTTAAGAAAGAGAAAATATCATGCATAGATTATATTTGATGCATGTATGGGATCAATATTATCAAACATTGAAATAGTGTCAAATACATATTTGTAGGCTTCAATAACTTCCAGCCCCCAAATGATCCTAGCAATAAGTCACAATTTTTTTTAGTGTTCTTAAATGTTCAGTGTTCTCTGATCACTATATCTGTGACTTCATTCCGTATTGTCACATGTCCCCTAAACTCTTATTCAAATTTTAAAGTGAATTTTAAATTTAAAAATTTTATAGTGCTAAGTGAACTATGAACAAATGTATAGGCTGATGCCCTAATTTCCAATGCCTTAAAATATGTCCGTATCAAAAATATGGTCAAAAAACAAACTTAGGTTAGAGTGAAGACCTTAGGGTGGACCACATGGGAGTCCTCTTAGGAAGAAATTAGGACCCAAACAGACACACATGTTGACATTGTGAATAAAGACAAAAAAAAATCACCTACATGCAAATAAGAAACCTCAAGAAAACAGGCTGCCAACACCTTTATAAACCAATGGCTGAGGGTCCTTTTGCTCTGTCGGGGTGGAAGGAATGAAAAGACAAAGAGCGGTTTCCTTTACCTTGGAATCCATGAGCCTTTGCATGGCAGAAGCTTCTGGGGGTGGGGGCAGGATCTCAAAGCCAGGGCTTGTTCTGAGGGCCATGGGCCCAGTGCCTGGTATGAAGGTCCTAGTGAAAACTGCCAGGCCCTCACCTCTCAGCCCTCTACGATCCTTCCATGGGCTGTGGTTTTCTGTGCCTTTGCCATCTCTGCTCTCTTCAGTTTCTCAACCCTCTGGAGAGTTGGTTTTTCACAGCTTCTCACCTTCCACAGTCTCTGCTCTTTGTGTTCTAGGCTCCTGGCTGCCCTGTGGAACTAACTCTTCCGCCCCATCTCACTGCTGTGTCATGTCTGGGATTGCAGTTGGTTCTTTGTTCAATCTCAATCACAAACTCAGCAGTGATGTCTCTGTTATAAAAAGTCTACCAGTCTGAGCTGGGAAGGTGGTTCAATCATTAAAGGTACTTGCTTGCAAAGCCTGCTGACCCTGGTTCAATTCCCATGTAAGCCTGAGGCAAGGAGTGGTACAGACATCTGGCTTTCATTTGGAGTGGCAAGAGACCCTGATGTGTGCACACACGTGCAGGCATGCAAATTAATAAATAAATATTCTCAGTGTTGTGCCAGATTTCGGGGTCTCCAAAGACCACCCAGGAGTCAAAGCGATGCAATCACATCAGGGTCTTTTTTGCAGGCTTGAGCCAGGTCTCTCTCTCTTTATGGACACAGTGGATCAGGGAGAAGAGCCCTGAGCCCAGAATTAGCAGGGTTTTTATAGGGGTTTAAGCAGGGGGAGGGGGTTCCCAACTTGGCAGTTACATGATTGTTTGACATTTAAATATTGCTTAGCAAGTACATAAAGAATATATTTTGGCTCTATGTGATGAGTTGATGCCACAGCATCCTGACCTCACACAGTGCTGTGTAAGCTAAAGAAATGGGGACAAGGGCAAAATTCACACCTGAGGATGTGGCAATCGTGTAGTTTCAAAGTCTCCAGACAACATACATGAGTCAAAACAACTTTTCAGAACACAAGCAATTTCCCAAAACATGCATAGCAATTATTTCTGCACTTGGGTTGCCCTGCTCATTGCCCAGGGAGACACTCTAACCTAGTGTAAATTATTCTCTGTCTTATCTTCAAGGACTTCTTTCAGCAAAGTTTATTTTAAGATGGCTGTGCTTATGCTAAGATCATGTTATGCTTTATTGGGGTCTCATTCTCACATCAGTAGGCCATGATACTATTTCAGAAGGCTTTACGGGGGCTGTGCTGAAGCACAGGTCTGTGCACAGAGAGGGATAATGAGAATGAGACCCACATCAGAAACAGCCAGGGACACATTTCCTGTCTTGTCATGGGCTGAAGAGGGACCCCCCTCCAATGGGTGGAGGACATGGGCAGGGTCATCTGAGCTGGCTTCAGGTGTGGGACATCTCAAGCTTCCTGAGGCACACCCCAGGTGCAGTGGTCCCTAAGACTAGAATGAATTCGCTTTGGGCCACCTTCTGATGCTCTGAACTCTCCTTAAAGTGTTGGAGCAAAGTGAACGGTGTCTTTGTGCCTCGGTTTCTGAGAGTTTCACAATGACTTCACTTACATCCTTTCTAACTTAAGAGCTAATAGTCCTCTTGATAGATTCACCTATTATCCCTAGTTCTGAGTTATCATGTCTCTTTCAGCTCCTTTAATCTGTAACTGTTCTTTTCCAAATCAGGCTTGTTAAACGTTAGGTCACGAGTGACTTTATTTTAGGGTTTCTTTAATCTTGGTCATTTTGGTGTGTTTATGTCTTCTAGACTTTATGGATCCTGTGTGCTGCATCTGCTCATATGTGCATTACCACAGGGATTTATGAGTGCTCAGCCTGAGGTTATTAAATTGTTCTCTGAAGTAGCTGCTCAGGTCAGCAGCTAGAGGGGGTATTTGAATCTTTCATGTTCTTGGGAGTTGCCAGGCAAGGGCTTATTTCAAGCTTTGTGCTGCAAACTGTAAATAAATTTTTCAACAGCCAATAGGAGCTTAAAATTACAGAGTATAAAATTCTCATCTTACAGAAATAGATATGAAAGAGAAAGAACTCTTTTCATAATAGAAAAGGTTTTACAGATAATTATAAACACATCTTTGGTAAAACATTATGTTGGCTTGTTTTTTGGAATACCAGCAAGGATTTGTTTTTCCAAAAACAATTGATTTGGAATTAGTATTTAGACCTGGATTTATTAGATCACAATTGTTGTTGTTGTTGTTGCTTTTGCTTTTGTTCAAGAAAATTGCTCTGGGATTTATAGTGAAGCCTTGCAAAACACAATGTGAATGGAAAATAAAAAGTACACATGAATGTGGCTCCAATCAGTTGTTTCAGGAGAGAAAACTGGGATTCTTCAAAATGGGGAAAATGAAGTCTTTTCAACAAAGTATCAAACCTGTGGAAACTAAAAAGAAATCTGTGAGTTAAAGTAAAATATAGATATATTAAATACCTGGATGAAAGGTAGGTTCAAAGATAAGCGGATAATTAGATAGATCTGAGTTAGCTGGATCATATCAACTACAGTGTAGAAAATTTCATATGGGCTCAATTTGAAAAGAGATCTGTTTTGTGAGATATATCCCTGCATGTGTTCGTCCTCTAAAAATCACAAGACATATTATCCAATATTTACTTAAATAAAAGCAAAACATATGTTCATATTGCTTTGTATAAAAGGGAGAATTTTCAATTAATCTGGCTTTCAGAAGTCATAAAAAAGTCTGCTGGTGACCTCATATTCTCTGTCCTCAATATGAGAGCAGATACAGATAGTGAGTTCCAATCCTACTAAGAATTTTATGCTCAAACCCCAAAGACCTTTAAGCATAATTGGAGTCTTTGGCAGTACCCCAAATATTCCAATATGAAGACAAATGCACAGAGATGTTGTCCTTAAAAATATCCAGTGGACTGGAATGTAACAGAGGGGTAGCATGTTTCCCTAGCATGTACAAGGCTCTAGATTCAATCTCCAGCAGGAAGAAAGGAATGAAAAAAGAAAGGAAGAAAGGAAGGAAGGAAGGAAAGGAGGGAGGGAGGGAGAGAGGAGGGAGGAATGGAGGAAGGAAGAAAGGATAGAAGGAGGGAAAGAAGGAAGAATGAAAAGAGAGTAGAAAAGGAGGGAGGGAAGGAAGGAGGAAAATGGGAGAGAGGGAGGAAGGGATGGAGGAAGGAAGGGAGGGAGGAAAAAATGATGAAGGGAAGAAGGAAGAATAGAAGGAAGGAGGGAGGAAGGAATGGAGAAAAAGGAAGTGGGGAAGGAAAGAAGGGAGGGAGGGAAGAAAGAAGGAAGAGAGGGTGAAGGGAGGGAAGGAATAGGAGAGAGAAGGAGGGAAGGAGATATCAAAACAGTTATGGTTCTTGGGGACAATGGGTACAGGAGAGCTGTCGGGTCCTGAGGGTCCCATGGGTGTAGAAAGACTCCATGCTGTGAAAACACTGAGGCCTTTGAGAAGAAGGAACAAGGCTTCCAGACTCCACAGCTCCCCAGAGACCCAGGCAGCTCCAGGGATGCCCCACTGCAGTATGGAGCTCACTCAGTCCTCTCAGACGTGAGCTAGGGCTGTGTGATGGATGGAGTGAAGACACAATTCTTTCACAAGCTTCTCTCAAAAACTGAGACATGGGAAATCAGAGACACTGTTTTGCTTTCCAAGAGATGGAGGTGGAAGTGGGGATGAAAGCACACTTTCATAGGGGCTTCTGAACGTTGAAACGTGCAAAACCTTCCCTGTCACTGAAGGCTAATGAACGCACCTAAGACAACTCATGCCAGTCGCTTACCTAAACAGGTGTCATTTTTCATTGTCATCGAAAACCAGTACCCCAGTGGGTAGGGGACACAAAGGAGGGAAACAGGGACACCTTCACAAGATTTGCTCATACAATGTGTATACTGATTCATAATAAAGGTATTTTTAAAATAAGTAAATTTGCCTGGGAGGCAACTGTTCTCCACAATGATGTCACTGAATAGCCTTTGCTCATCCAATTCATTTTAATTTTACCAGATATAATATTAACATAGAGTATCTTTTTCAGTACTCATATTCATCCTTCTATTTAAAGTTGCTAAAAAAATAACCTATTTTGTGTCAAATTACATACTACTTTACTATCAATGCTTCTAAATGAAGGATTTTAATATAATTATAATTTATCCATTATGCAGATTTCAACTATAGGATAGAGAAAAGAACAGGAAATACATAGGGTATATTTTTTTATTATAAATTTTAAGACTTATTTGTTACCGAGCCAAAGGTCTGGTATTATTTTTATAAGCCTTCTTTCATTTCATCACTTCCTTATCATATGTTAGAGTTCTTTTGCCTTCTTTTCAATGTGTGTGAAGCAGCATGAGTGTGTGTGCAAGTGTAGGTGGAGAGGAGAGTTCAATTGTGATGGGTCAGACAGCTCCATAGGCACCTGTGCCTTGAGAGGGAGGTGTCTCTAGCCAGACCCCAAACTTAGGCACTAAAACTTACTGGTCAGGTATGAACCAATCAATGGTCTCCCTGCCCACCTAGGAAATACTGACTGAACAGTCAATCCGCCCTCTCTTCCCCACATGGCAAGCTAGCAGAAGGACCTCTGAATCTCCTGGCCTTAGAAAGGTAAGGCCTACCCCAGCCATGATGGGGTGGGGGAAGGCTCCAGATTCTTCCCACATGAACCTCTCCTTCTCATGATGGGAGCCCTCTGTTACTTTTTCTTCTACTGCTTGTTTAGCTAAACAACATAAGTTCTGTTAAACTCTCCACGTTTTCTCCCCACACCGGTGGCTGGAGAACTCTGTAACTTCCCATGTTCCCTTAAATAATAAAGTCTCCCACTATACCTTACTATCTTGTCTATGATTTTAATTATTTAACTTTGTAGACAAGAATCTGGATACTCTTCAAATTTTGGTGTGCATTAGAATTTCGCTGGACATTATCTAAATTCTAACCCCCAGCTCACCCTGCAACACAACCTGAGGTATCATTCTTAGGAAGGCCGTCTACCTCCCATAAAACAGGGTCTCTCATTGCCCTGAAGATCAACAATTAGGTTAGGCTAGCTGCCCAGCAAGCCACAGGCATGGACATCCCCTACCTCCCTCTCCCCATCACTGGCATGATAGGTACCTGGCAGTATACCCAGCTGCTTACATGGGCAGTGGAGCTCAAACTCAGGTCCTCATGCAAGAGACAAGCATTTTAGCAAGTGAGCTACCTTCCTAACCCTTAGCGTTCCTATATTTAAATATTGTTACTAGTTACTATGTCTTCCATCAGAATTGAGGAGTATCTTCCAATAGCAAACCATCCATTAAAAGCAGGATTTTGGTCTTTATTGTTGCTCATGAATATAATCAAATTCAAATAAAAACCAGGAAAAAATAAAATGAATTATTTTCTTAATTGAAATTTTTTGGCTTCCAGTGGATTCTAACAGACTTTCTAAAAGAATACACCTCAGGATAATATTCTATTTGTAATGTCCTTGAAAGACATATATTGTGTATTTTTTCCTGTGTATTACCTTTTTGTCAGTCTTAAAAATATTCATTTCTCCTAGCTGTTCAGTATAAAAAATAGTGAAGAGGCTCTCGCATGCCTTCAAAAAACAATTTCTATTAAATAGAAGTGTACGATAACAAAACGAAGCTTTTTATAGTTGGTAACAGAAGTAGCTACTTCCAAAAACACCTTGAGAAGATCCGAAGAACCATGAAGGGTAGTGATATCTGTGAGAAAATATTGTACCAAACAAAACAAGTCTTCAAGTAAAAGAAGTCAATTTACTTAAAGACATTTTAGAATTAAATAGCTCAGGCCCAGGAGCAATCATAGCAGCCCTGAGAGGATGTGCCAGTGGAATGAGGAATCTGAGGCCATTCAACAGGGCAACCTGAGGGAAAGCTCCATAATTGGGAAGCTTTTTGCATGTTATTTGCATGCTATTTGCATGCTATTTGCATACAAGGTCAAATCTATTAAAAGGGACAATAGGCAGGAAGGAGTAAAGGGCTTTTGCATCCATTTGTTTCTGGGCACTTTAGGGGGACATGCCAGCCTTGAGCTGGTTTTTACAGTGGACTCTGATGTAAGGGGCAGGCTAAGGAGGAGATTTGATGTCAACTCCTGCTTCCTGTGTCTTGGAAAGAGGTCAGGGAACTTCTTTGATGTAAACAGTAAAACTGCTCAGAGGAAACTCTGCTTAACCACCCAAAGCACATTAAAGCAACAGATCGGATAGGAACTTGGAAGAATGACTCCCTTTAATGAGCTCTGAAGGGCTGTCACTCAGCAGTTCAAGGCACTTGCTCATAAACCTGCCAACCACAGTTCAATCCTCACCAGCATCCACCTAAAGCCAGACTCAAAGTGGTGCACACATCTCTAGCTATCGCAAGCACACCTACAGCAAAGGGAGGCAGAGCCAGGGGAATCCTGAGACTTAGGGCCAGCTTGTTTGATGCAATAGTAGCAAAACCAGAGACCCTTTCTCAAAAAGAAGTGGAATGAGATGGCACTCACCCTGATGCTGTCCTCTGACCTCTGCATGTGTCCCATACACATATGCTATGTGCATACACACACACACACACACATAAATAATGAAAGAAGGAAGGAAGGAAGGAAGGAAGGAAGGAAGGAAGGAAGGAAGGAAGGAAGGAAGGAAGGAAGGAAGGAAGGAAAAAGGAAGGGAGGGAGGTTGAAGAGGAGGGAGGGAGGGAGGACTAAACCCTGGCAGGTGCCAGCACACACTCACTGGCTAGCCTGCCCTCTTTGAAAAGGTATGAGGTGGATATGCACTCCTTCCCTCTCTTCTCCTAAGAGCATACTTTCTCTTGCTGTGATTTAAGTTCAAGGCCAGCCTGAAACTTCATAGTGAATATCAGGGCAGCCTGGGCTAGAGCAAGACCCTTCTTTGAGAAACCAAAAGTTCCTGAGTTTCCCTACCCTGTCCACTTTAAAGTTCTTTTATCTATGTGAAAAGACATGAAGGGACTCAGTGACCTTCCCTGCTACCAGCAGCTCTACTGACATTTTGTAAAATAAAAAAAAGAAATTTTTTTGCAAAAAAAAAATGAGTTTAATATAGAAAGCTCTGATTGTTCTGTTTTCTTTAAGGAGGAACTCAATGCCAAGTACTTTATAAAGCCAGCTAATTAAGACCATAATTGCTTTGAAAACAATGCTGAATAGGCATCCCCTCAAAGCAGTTTTAAAGCAACTAGTGTTGACACGAAGCAGCCCTAGCCTTAAAGGAAATAAAAGTTAATTCTTTTTTTAACTTTTTTTTTATTGTCCATAATGAGTTACAATGTTTAGTGGGCAATGAGTTGTTATCCCCAATTCCTGGCTGCCCTCCCCTCAAGTAGAAGTGACCATGGCATAGGAACATAGATTCACCTACCTCACCTCAAATAACATATTCAACTATGAAAAAAATCCATAAATATTTTTATAGTTGCAGAACAAAAGAAAGTGATAAAATGTAGCATTATGAAATCCATTGGTGGAAATATCAGGTAGACACCAAAGCAGTGAATTCTAGGATATAGATTTCAGATACCATTGGTTGACATTCTTAGCCCTGCAGTCAGTTCATTAAATTAAATAATTAAATTAATGCAGTTAATGCATTCCAGAAGGGTTTGTCTTTTAGTAACAGAGATGTTAGGTCAGACACAGGGGTAAACAATCAACGGCAGTGAAGGGGGTCAATGACTGGCCAAGGTAATCAGGCTCTTGAGTCACAATTTCAACCTGTCCACAATCAGAAATCTAATCAGCCAATCAGCTTTGTAGGAGCCCTAGCATGGGTGTGGCCTATTTCACTTCTTTTCCTTTTGTTCAGAGTTGTGCATTGCCAAAGCAAAAGTACTCAACTGGGCAGATCCATCATTCAATGAATGCTTATTCTAGCGAGTACAATGGTGGAATGAGGCACTTGTTTCTGAGCTCAACTCTTTTAAGAGATGAGGATAAAATGGCCTTCTGTTGCCTATTAACCGACTTGATCCAGAGGAAAAGTAAATGTTTTCATCTCTGTTTTATGAGATTTAGTATACAGTTTGGAGCAATTTAGCCTACAAGCTTTCAAGATTTGTCATTCCTTATCATATCTATACATATATGTATGTGTGTAGTATGTATGTATCTGTCTGTCTGTCCGCATGCCTAGCTATCCTGAAACTGCAATGCAAAGGCATTGTTTTTTATATCATACCTCAAAGAGTGACTCCTTGGTCCTCATGAAAGAGACTCCAGGGCTGTGAAACCCACAAGAGACTCTTACTAAAATATTTACATTTCAAGAGACTGAGCAAGATTTCCAAGGCAACATTCTAAGAAGAGGCAAGTCAGGACCTCAACCTTGGAAAGACGATGGGTTAGATCTCAAGTTGGGTTAGAACACAAAATAGGAAGAAGCCTGAGTTAGTCATGCTGAAGGGAACACACACACACACACACACACACACACACACACACACACACATCTTAGTCAGCGAAACACCTTTGGGATAAATCTCCTAGCCAGGCACAGTTATTCAAGGAAAGGATTTATTGAAGCTCCGAATTCTGGGGAAGTTCCATAATAGCAAAAGAGGCTTGCCCCCTTTCACAGGTCCAAACACAGAGAGAAAAACCTTCATCAGAACCATACACACAACAGCGAACAGCCAGGGGGAAGAGGAAGATTTTCTCCCTTTTTAAATAGCCTTGGGGAAGGGTTTTGCAGCCCTATCCCAGACTTGTTGCCTTCCTGGATCTCTGGAATTTCCTTCCTTCACTTTCCTCTCAGCAAAGGATATTTGTTTCTAGTTACCCTGAGCTTCCTTACATCCTGCCCCCTACTGAGAGGGCTGCCTGTGAACATCAGAGACTCACCCAAGATGACTGAAGAGGTCAAGGTGACAACAAAACTTATACATCGCAACAACTCAAGAGGTGAGTTGACTCTGATAAACTACCTTACATCCATGTTACTGCAAAGCATTGAGCTTCATAGTATCACATGAAGGGTGAAGGCATTGGTGCTATGAAACTCCGTGTTCAACTTTCATTCAATGAAACATCCAGAGTTTCCATCTTTCTAAAGGTGATTGTCCTTATTCAAGTTCTTAAACCCATGTCAGCAGCTCCAAAGGACATAGTTAGCACTGAATATAATAAAAGCCAATATTTATGCTCTGGGTCAATAATTAGGAATATCCTTGACTGGCTGATGCACATAACATTCAACCCCTGTTCATTCAAGTATTGCTTGAGACATACAAGTATGTACTGTTGTAAAATTTAACAAAGGACAGGGTAAGTAGTGTCTTCTAGTTGGGTTATGTAATTACCTTCATTATTCTCTAATTATGATCACCTTATGGCCCATCACCTTTAAGTTTGGCCTCCAGAAAAGGAACTTAAAAAAAAGAATGCCCAAACAGAATAACCTTAAAGAATAATTGGATTGTATCACTTGTATGAATTCAACAAGTTTTTCAACTGACAGTTTCATGGCAAAATCATCTGGAATATAAATAAGAACATGTTTTTATTATGAAATTAAATCTCATTTCCAAACATAGAGCATCTCTCATTAAATTTTAGTATCCATAATGGTCCATTGTTCTTTTCAAAAGTGATTCTGCCTTCCCATTACTTTCTTTTGTATCCCAATAAATTCATCATTTTTCCAAAAATTAAAAACACCAGATCTACCTTCCCTTTGAAACTTTCAATTTCCAAATGATGGATTACAGTTATTTTGGAGAATAGCTACAATTTTCTTAACAGCTTACAAAAATATATGGGTTTTTATAAAAAAAATTGTCATTTAACTTTCAGACTTCTTCAGTTTCTATAAAAATTAAAAATGTCCGGGCATTATTTAGGCTTCACTGACATTAGAATGGAAAGAAGGCGCCTTCTAACTGTGTTTGTAAAGAGCTACCTTCTTTAACTTAGAAACCTTGCTTCTGTCAAACACTCTTCGCAGGACAGATGAACTTTTCTCAGCCACATCACTTAAAGCGAGTGGCTAACAGCAAACAATTTCAACTTCTTTTTTACATCAAACATTATCTTTACAATAAGGACATGTGGTGATTTGAATGCATGGGCCCCTAGACTCAGACATTTTTATTTAAGATTTAGCTTGCAACTTGAGTCTCCAGTGGGCAGAGCCCTTCTGGAGAAGAAGTTTGTCTTATAGTCCAGCCCCAAGGTATGCTCAGAGCAATTTGAGCTCTGGCTATTGGTGTTTGCTGGCCATTCTCTCTCAATCTCTCTCTCTCTCTCTCTCTCTCTCTCAGCTTCCAATCTTTCTAAATATCACAAATTATATTTGTATATAATTATGAAATCCTTAGAATTTGTTCTAGGCTCCTGACAGTTTCTATCTTCTTAGAAGGCCAGAAGATACAGTTATTTAAAAGTAAAAAGTCAAAATTATGTATTTTAGATTGAAAGATTATGTCAACTTTTTTTTTATTCTTACTGTACTGAAAGGACAAAGAACCAAGATACAGATCCCAGACTGTTTTCAAATACTAAAATTCTTCACAGAGAATGAGGACTAGGGGGCAGTATTGTACTTGTAATGTGAGTCAGGTGGCAGAACCTATATATACGTGGTAAAATTATAAGAATTCACTCAGCTCTTTTCTCTCACTTTTATCAAACAAGAATACTTTTTATAAAATCTCATATTCAAAATGCTATTTTTATTCTTACAGTTGTTTACAGATTAATCGACTTATATTATCATATTGCAATATGCAATCACATTAATATATTGCTCATGAAATAGTGAAATTACTAAAAACAATTTTGTTATGAAAACACTCAAAATTAACTCAGCAATTTGTGAGAAACTATACACTATAATTAACTATACACATTTTATTACACAATAGATATCTTAAATACACTTTTCCTGTCTAATTGAAAACACTGTATCCTCTGACCTGTTGTGGGGAGAGCTGGGGGTTAGAATTTAATAATGCCCAGCAAAAATTCCAATGTGCCCCAAAGTTTAAGGAGTACCCGAGTTCTTGTCTACAAAGTTAAAGAATTAAAATCATAGACAACAAGATAGTAAGGTATAGTGGGAGACTTTATTATTTAAGGGAACATGGGGAGTTATAGAGTTCTCCAGCCACCAGTGTGGGGAGGAAAAGTGGAGAGTTTAACAGAATTTATGTTATTTAGCTAAACAAGCAGAAAGGGGAAAGATCATGAGAAGGAGAGATTCAGGTGGAAGAGAAATCCAGCCCCTCACCACAGGCTGTGGTGGGGGCAGGGAAGACCTTAGTGGTCCCTGGAGTCAGAGGTCCCATTTGCCAGCCTGCCATGTGGGGAAGAGAGGGCTAAGACAAAGGTCCTTGGGAATTAAAGTTCCCTCAGGTGAGTCAGAGAGACAGCTGATTGGTTCATACCTGACCAATAAGTTTTAGTGCCTAGGTTTGGGCTCTGGTTAGAGACACCTCCCACTCAAGGGGCAGGTGCCTCTGGAGCTGCCTGACCCCTCACAATCCCCCCTCTGAAGGAATAACCCTAACTGCTGTTAGGGTACTAAGAAATGGAATTTTTTAAAAAAGCACCAGAAGGAAGTACATACATGTTTAAGAAAAAGAGCTAAAAATACCCATTTTGACCCTGTAGGAGGCAGGGCAAAGCTCTGACTGGGGAGGGGCTAAGGAGGAGCTTGACAGCATTGTGTGTGGGGGGGTCTCTCTCCTAAACTCCCACAGACCAACACAAATCTTTGTACCTACGGGTGTTAACTTTCCCTGAAAAGTTGTGAATAAATGCCTATTCACCCCAAATAGGGCGGAAAATGCACCTAAGAAATGGCTCCCCCCAAGTCAAGCCTAGCAGACCTTGAGTTTACTGGGGCTCCTTACAGGCTTCTGGTGAAAGGACACTTGCAGGAAAAGTCCAGCCCAGCTCAGGTGAGAACTCACGAAAGCTGCGTGTCTGCAGCTCACTGCATGGCTGGTCCTGTTGGAAGGTCTCTCCTCCCAAGCAGTTCTTTCTCCTTCTGGAACTGTTGGGAGGAGCTTCCTGAATCTTGTGATGTATTTCCATCCTGAGTGTTAATGAGCTCTTAGGAACTTTCAAGAAGCCTCTGAGGAGGATAGAAAGAAGATTTCAATTCAGAGGAGATTGTTAGACAACACTACCTCATTGCCTGATTTGATCCCAAGTATTTTATTTTATTTTATTTTATTTTATTTTATTTTATTTGAGAGGCAGGGAAAAAAGAGTCAGATAGATAGGAAGAAATGGTGGGGCCTCTAATCACTGCAAATGAATTCCAGATGCATGTGACACCTTGTGCATCTGGCTTTGCATGGGCACTTGGAGTTGAACTCGGGTTCTTCTGTTTTGCAGGCAAACCCCTTAACCGCTGAGCCATCTCTCCAGCCCTGATGCCAAGTATTTTTTGAGATAGGCTCTTAGGTATCCCAGGCTATCTCAAAACTCACTATGTAACCACCCCATGTTTCCTCCATTCCTCTTTGTCTCTTTCTCCCTCTGCCTGATGTATATATATACATATATTATTATTATTGTTGTTGTTGTTGTTTTCGAGGTAAGGTCTCGCTCTAGCCCAGGCTGACCAGGAATTCCCTATGTAGTCTCAGTCGGCCTCGAACTCACTACCATCCTCCTACCTCTGCCTCCGGAGTGCTGGAACTAAAGGCGTGCACCACCACACTCAGCTGTAAGTAGTATTTTTTATTGGCTTGACCGATTTAGTGTGATGCTCTGAAGCTTGATTTGTATAATATCTTCATTCCTTCGTATTGTTTCATAATCCTTCATTGTCTGGACACACCACATTTTCCCTTACATTCGCCAATTGAGAGATGGTGTGTTTCCACCTTCTTGGCTATTATAAATACTGGTTCTATGAACATGTCTGTGGAAGCCTGAGTGTAAACATAAACTTTCCATTTCTCTTGGGATGGAATCGGAGTGGACTGCTGAGTTATCATATCAACTGTGTTCATTGTAAAGTGTAGTCGTGATATTAACTATTAAATATTTTGAATACCTGTCAAAGCGTTTTCCAGTTTCATCATCAACATTATAACTGATCACATTTCTACACATCACTTTCAATGCTTCTTTGCTTTCCTTCTTTATCCTGAGCCTTTCTAACTCTTCAGAGATGATGTCTCTTGGTTGTCACTGCCCACTGCCCGCGGGGGCTATGATAAATACACACACACACACACACACACACACACACACACACACACACACACACACACAGCGCATATGGGTGGAAGAATGCGCATTCTCTCTTTATTGCTCTCTCAGATCTCATTGCTCATACCTCATACCTCATACCTCTTACCTCATACCTCATTGCTCATATACCTCCTGCAGATATGCTACAGAACATATAGAGAGAGATCCTTGCCAATCAGGGAGCTATTTATTGGTCTATGATAAGAACCTGTGAGCATGATGTGCAAATAGCCAATCAGGACTCCCTCCTGAAACTCATTAAGCCAAGCCCCTCTTGGCAGGCTGTCAGGTGCCGTTCAGGACTAAGCCAGGGTGGGCCTCCAAAGGCCCCCAAAGGCTTTCGCCCCAGACACTTGGTGGCATGGATGAGCAGGTACCACAGGACCAAAGGACAAGTGTCTATGTCTCCATTGGCTTTTGCTTTCTTCGAATATCTTTCTTAGATAAATTATTGTTCAAATCATTTGCTCATTTTTAAAATTGCCCCATCTTTTTATTAGAGATGAAATACTTATTTATGCTTTATGTGTTTCATGATGAAGAAACTTGTTAAATATAGTTTTGGCAATTATTATCTGTCCTTTTAATTTTCATGCTTTCTTACTGTTCTTTTAAAAAATATTTTATTTATTTGCAAGCAGAAAGATAGAAAGAGAGAAAAAGACAGAGAAAGAATGATGGGTACTGGGGAATTGAACTCAGGTCCTCAGTCTCTAGAGGCAAGCACCTTAACCCCTGAGCCATTTCTCCAGCCCTCTTAGTGTTCTTTAAAACACAAAACTCCTATTTGAATTAAGTATCTACTTTCTTCTCTCCTAATTTGGGGGAGAAACATTGCCTAATTCCAAGTCATGAAACTTGCTTTAAAGTGCTTTCTAAGAGTTTTCTTTGTTACGTTTAGCTCTATAATCCATTTGGGGATGATTTTGGTAAGGGTGTGACTGTCAGTCTGACTTTATTCTGCTATAGAGAGATTTAGTTTCTCACACTGTGGAAGAAAAAAAGACTATTTTTATAAATGACAAAAGACTTTCATGTGTTCTGCAAATGGATAACTTCTTTCTTTCTGTCTCCGGGACGTGCTATGGGCCGATTCTGTAGTTTTGAAAGACTATGAACTTGTGGTTTATGAGAGAGACTTTCTCTGCCAGAACCCTGGATATATCTCCTTCTTTAGTTTATGCTCCCCGTCTTTTTAAGATCCCCTCCAAGGTTTCCTCATTATCTCTAAGACAGGAAATAAAGACTGCTTATTCTTTGTGTCTTCCCTGTACACTCACTGTGGTTCATGCTGGGAAATGCTTATGATTTTCCATGTCAAACTGTTTTTCCTGTGTGAGAACCTCAAGGACTTTATATTTCAGGTGCATTCCTGTCGTGAGTTTCTATGGCCAAATCCCATAGTTGTCAGAAACAGGGAACTGATTTTTAGACTTTGTTAAGTGGTTTCCTTTACTGCACACTGTGACTTTGAAAGCTGGTCCTAAGTGTTACAAGTTTTGAGGTTTTGGTTTGAAAACTCTCCCCTGTCCTCAATATTATTAGTCTGTACCTCAAAGCAAGCCTTACAGCCTCTTGGGGACAATGAAAAGATATGTTTCCTGTTTCTCTTGCACAGATAAGGAAGAATCCCCAAGTCCTTTGGGGTTTTTTTTTTTAGACTTCTAAGACTTAGTTCTGAGACCCCATGAGGGCCTGCCTATACCTATCCATCAACACCTGGGGTTTTACTTCTAATCAGTCCCCTCCTCTTCCACTGCCTGGGATGAGGGTACCATCAGCTTTCATCTCCTCTCTGCTCTCATTTTTAGCAATACTTCTTTGTCCTATATGTGTTTTATGTTTCAGAGACTTCCTTGATGTAGTATTTTGTAATTATTTTCTGCTATTTTGTTATTTATTTTTAATTTTTATTGCAATTGTCTTATTAAAACACTCAAGTTTTCCTTTCTTTGTGACACAACTTTATATTTTAGATAATTTCTCTTTAATATTTTGTTCCACATTTTTATGAGATGTGACAGGAAAAGGTCTTTTTCAGCTCATTCTCATGTCTGGCTGGAGACATTTATTTGCTTATTTTCCAGCGAGCATACTTAACAATAATAAAAAGTAATCACCAATTATTTTAACAATAGCAGTGGTAAATGTCAGACAGTGGAGAGGGCTCCACTTTACATTGAGGAATTATCTATTGTATTAGACATCAGCAAAACAATTTAGTAGAGAAATTTAGCTTAATATAGATTGGTAAACCTTTTTTATGACTAACCTGGAAAATACATGAAAATTTAGGTTTTCAACCAAAATGCTACTATGACACAGCACAGCAACCATTATATTGAATATTTGCCTATAAATGTGATCTACAATGGCAATAAAATGGATGGACAATGAAAAATTTCCCCAATTGTTGAAAGTTGGGAGTGTCACTGAGGGCTTTGCCTGGTAACTTTGCCCAGACCAGATACAGGCAGGCAGGCACGTTTGCATTAACCCTCCTCCGTCTTCCCTATTTGTAAATTTCTCTAGAGGAAGCCAGGGTCTTCCTTGAACACATACCCTATGAGGGTAAGAGGGTAAGAGGAAGACGCTTCCTCATGAGTCGCCTGGGTTCACAGGACAGTAAGTTACATTAACTTGCTTTACTGCCAAGTCATGGAAGTTGATGACAAGTAGTGTTTGGGATTACAGACACACGTGCTACTTGCATCCAGCTTGACATGGGTTCTGGGGATCCAAACTCCAGATGTCCTCTATAGCCTAATGTGTTTTTAGTACTTAATCCCCAGTTGGTAATGCTGCTTGTTAAGGTGGTGAAGCCTTGGGGAGGTGGAGCCTTGGTGGAGGAGATGTGTCAATAGGGGGTGGGCTTTGATGCGCCATAGCCCAGCTCCACTTGCTACACTCAGCTCACTCTTGCTGTCTCCTCTTTTCTGATAGGAACTTGGCGGGGGTGGGAAGATGACAAGGTGTTAAAAGTGTTAAGATGACAAAGTGTGAAAGTGTTTACCTGCTCCAGTTCCCAAGCCAGGAAGCCAGAAGCCAGAAAGTGTTTGGAATCTCTCTCTCTCTCTCTCTCTCTCTCTCTCTCTCTCTCTCTCTCTCTCTCTAAAGCAAGGACACTTGTAATAACAGATTGGCTAAAGCACTTTTAGCAGACACATTCTTGGTAGTCTTAGACAATACCTGGCATACAGTAAGAACTGAATTTAGCACATTGCTTTTATTAATATTATAGTAATTATTATAATACGCTAACTATTTGGGAATCTCCCATGTAAAACAGGGATATGGTTTGTGAGGACTGGGATCAAGTTCATTACGACATGGTTCCTTAATACATGGTTCTGGAAGCTACTGACACGCGTTCACATTCTAATATCTCACTATTATTTGGAGGAGTGTATCTCTCGTAAACTATATGATTTCATATAGCTTCCTAACATTCCTGCAAGAATGGTGCCATCTTCTCCATGTTAAGTAATGCTCAAGAATGAGGCTATTCACCAAGATAACAAATGGTCAAACTTGCTGAAATCTTATTTTGCTTCATTACAAAGTCCTATAATGCCCCCAGGAGCCAGAGTATTCCGTGCCTTTGTCCAGGAGTGGTGTGGGGGAAAGAAATGGCTCCATTCGTAAGTGCAGGTGGGCAGAGTTTCTGACGTAAGTGAAGTCAGATAATCATCCTGTCTGCGATGATAAATCAGTGTAAATGCCTACAATTCCGGGGAGTCAGTAATACACAGAAGGCTTGCTTCTATCAACTGTACAGTTATTGTTCAAGGGAAATTGTTGGATTTTGCAGGGATCTGCAAGTCCATGAAGTGAGTAAGTGGGTTGACCGTAAGAACCTAACCATGTCACTATGACTAATGGCTCACAGCAGTGGAAATGGTCATAAATGGAGCATTTTAACCATTGGTCATGCACTTGGGTAAAACGTTAAAATGAGAAGACAAGGTCTACTACTCCTATGTGGTGAGACTGAAACTCCAAGACACAGTTGCAGAGAATGTCAGGTCATCACATCTCCAAAACCACAGTCACGATATGAAAATACACACTGATCCAATTCCACGGAGTAGTGGGCATGAGGTAATAGTGCAGAGAATAAGAATAATATTCTCTCCCAAAAAATGCGCCTCTGGCTGACATTTTACTCCATGGATAAGAATGTTGATTTCTTGAGCAATCTGTGTGGCTGATAACGTTATTTAAAATGTACATTTTACCTCTGGATACATGGTTTGTAGGTAACCTCATGTTAGTGAGACCTTTTAGTTCACCTCAACTGAAGTACATAGCAGAAAGCACATTAATGGAAAATAATTGTGTTTTTTTTTTGTTGTTTAATGTACAGGGATTGTAAGACCTGTCAATGGGCGACATCTGAATAGTGAAGGCTTTCCTTGTTGAGGAGGTGTGGGTCATTGATGAGTAGCTTCCTGTGACATTTCTGACTGGCAGGAATGTCAGCTAATGATGGGTGGTTCTTCCTTGTTTTTACTTTGACACTTTTATTCACTATGTGTATTAATGATGGTAATATAATCACTCATTCTAAGAATCATCTTTTTTCTAATGGATAATGGAAGCATGCCGGCTACATGGGAAGAATATTTTAGTCTTCTCTGGTCAAAGGTGCTTGCTTGCAAAGCCTGACACACCAGATTCAATTCCCCAGTACCCACATAAAGTGATACATGTGTCTAGAGTTCATTTGCAGTGGCAAGAGACTGTGGTGAGCCCATCCTCCCCCCCCCTCAATTCTTCTTACAGTAAATACTTTTTTTAAAGAATATATTTTCCTGATGCCTGAGTTGATTCTGTTTGATGAGCACCTATGGATTCTATAATGTTAAGTAAACTGTATATGTTACCTACCTGTTCTTGTGAGTTAGTTCATAATTACATATTGGAAAGTGTGCTGATTTTATAGTAAACATATAAAAATTAAAAATTAGAAAATCCCAGACTGTCTTATATTCAACATAGCAATGATAAAATTTTGTTCATTTCTTGTCACTGACTTCCTATTAGGCTTTCTTATGCATCCTTAATCACATATTTGAGGTTTATTGGAATAAATTTAAACCTCAATTTCATTCCTGCTGTTTACTTCAACTTATATTTTTCCCTACAGAGATACTGTTCATGATAAAAAGGGATCTTACTCAGCTAGTTCCAAAATATCATATAGATTATGAATATACTGAAAAACTATCCTACTCGAAAATCATATTTACTACTGATATTAAAATAGTGGGATCCTACTAAGAGGCAAGGAGGATATAGGGTTAAAGGAAGTTGAGGCTGGCTAGAAACCCCAATAATCTCAAGCTTATATGAGACCGGCAAGAGTTCCAGTCCTAGAAATTCCAGCACCCTGGCAGGCCAGCAACAAACTCTGATAAGCCTAGACACTTCCCGGCCCCAGTTTACTAAAGCTCACATACCCCAGCTGTAGTAACAAGCCTGGACAATAAACGTTTAAAGGTCACAGCTCCTCTGCAGCCATCACCATCTGTCATCCATTATACGTCTAGTGACATGTAATTCCTGCAACTTGGAGTTGGGAAACCTCCCCCCCAACTTATCTATGCAAAGTAGGCATCCACAGACTACCCTGCCCCTACCAATCCCCTTGTTGCTTATGCCCCTGCCTCTGATTTTTCCTCTGGTTTATCCTCTACATAATTGACCTTTTTGCACATAATAAATGAGCTGTTCACTGCAACTGCCTCCTGAGAGCTTTACCTCTCGTTGGCTCCTCGCTATATCAGCTCCGTGGATGAACAGGGAGTTGATGCAAACTGCAACTCCCCAACTAAGCCACGGAACCACAGAAATAGTTCCAGAAGCAGCCTATCACGCTCTTGTTACACAGGTTCTTATTGAGCCGAGGGCCTCTAGACATAAATTCGGGATTGATAATATTAAGATGTGGAAACTGAGATTCTTGACAGTCAAAAGAAGCATGAAGTTTGAGCTGATTACATTTAAGAATTCTTTCATCTGATATATATCTGAAGTAATTTGTATTCCATTGTGGTCATTTCCGTGTGTGACTTTAAAATCCAGCGGTCAATGTCAACAGAAAACAGACCTCCAGCCTCAAAGATAACATGAAATACTTTACTCTTGAGACCTATATGAGAGCCTGGCCTGACCACATGGATTTGGAGGCTCTGAAAGACACGCTCCTCTGTGGCAGGGGCTTCATGAGATTTCATCAGTTAGGGGACGAAGAAAGTCATAAACCAAGGCATGCATGTACCCAATACATGAATAAAGGGACCATAGAAAATGCTGTTTTAAGTTTCATAGGTTTCCTGGTGGCATTCTTAGCTTTTGGATTAGAAGAAACACAGCTCATAGGCAGCCTCACTTCATGGCTTCCTCTGCTCATTCTATCCTACGCTCATTACACATTTTAAACCCTCTCTGTTGCCCACTTTACAAGCTGTTTTCTACTTTGTTGGCATTTCTGTCAAGTCTTATGAAAATTCATAGTCACAAACTGCACTTCACCTTGAAATTACACGTATGGATATCCAGGTCTCTGAGATACACAGCCCACTCAGCCAACATACGGCCAAAGGTACATTTAGTATTTTACATACCCAATAGAAAGCCCATTATATGTAGTATGACCTTAAATAAAAGTACAGGGGGGTCTTTGCCTCTCTCAAAATACTTCGTTGCCAGCTCTGCCCTCTGATTTTTCAAAATATTTGATTTCATGTCAGTTTCATACAGCACAAGAGTCTGAGGTGTTGCACTTATTTGGGAAGTAGAAAGGTTTCCCAGCAACCCATGCAAATCTTTCCTCGGAGGTAAATAAATAAGAACTGACCATGTTAGGAAATGGAACCAGCCTAGATGCCCTCAGACTAGTGAATAGATAACGAAGATGTGCTATGTTTTTAAAAAATGGAGTTTTATTTGGCTATAGAGAAAAATAAAATCATGAAATTTATGGGGAACTGGATGGATGTGTAAGAGATTATACTAAGTGAGGTAACCCAGGCTCAGAAAGTGAAATGCTGCATTTTCTCTCTTATATGTGGATGAGCCTAGCTTGTTGTTATTTTCCTGGCAATAACCTTGCTGGTACACCACGTAACCTTGAAATACTGAGAATATCTTCCTATTTCATGACATCATGATAGTAACTGGATGAAATATAAATGGACCGGGTCACAGTATAACTTTGCATTTGGCTAGTAGTAGTTTTGTGAATTAATACTCTGAGAGACACTGATGCTTCATCCTTGACAGTCTGTGTTATGTATGTGTGTTTTTGTACACCTGTGTTTTCTTTCCAAGAATATCAATTACTGAGCTAAAATATTGATTATGAAGATAATATTAATGATTAAATATAATAAAATATTAACATTTATTACTGACAATAATTGCAATACATTTCTATTGGATAAATCCAGGAGTAAATTTTTAAATCGCATGCAGATAACAATTTATATATAACTTGTTATATATATAATAAATGTATAACATATAAATTTTTAAATCTCATGCAGATAACAATTTATATATAATTTATTATATATATAATAAATGTATAATATATAAAATTTTAAATCTCATGCAGATAACAATTTATATATAATTTGTTACATATATAATAAATGTATAATATATGAACAAATAATATATATTTAAATGTGTTTTGTTTCGTTAGCTATTTGGCAATTAAATCATGTTATGAGATAACCCCCACACCAGCTAAATGATCTGTTCTCTGCTGTCACTGCCTCAGAGGGCCCTGATCTTGGGGTTAGCAGCTGGGAGGCAGCCGGCCCACTCCTGATTGAGATTCTACTAAAAGCTGAGTTGTCTGTCTCCTTTCTCCTGTGAAGTGGAGCAAACAAAGCCTAATGATGTTTAATACAGAAAAGTGAGGCTCAGAGAGGAAATAACACATTTCCCAGCGAAGCAGATGAGCAAGCCCCGAAATGAAATCCATTCGCCTGGTGAGAAAAAGGCACTGAAGAGAAGTCCCTGCGCATCTCAGCCCATCCACACCTCTGCCTGTGCTGTGGACTGAGGATGAGGAAGGGTCAGGGAGAAGTCTATGCTTCCCTGGCTGGCTGGGACGAGTGGCGGTACCGAATTCATTTCATGCATAACATCTGCTGAGGGCTGGAGAGATGGCTCAGTGGTTAAGGTGCTTGCTTGCAAAGCCTAATGACCAGGGTTCAATTCCCCAGAACCCACATAAAGACAGATGCACAGCAGCTGGAGGCCCTGCTGTGATCATTCTGTGTGTGTGTCTCTCTCTCTCTCTGCTTGCAAATAAATACATATTTTATTTTATTTATTCATTTTCAAGCAGAGAGATACAGAGAGAGAGAGAGAGAGAGAGAGAGAGAGAGAGAGAGAGAGAGAGACTGAGAATGCACCAGGACCACCACCTTGTGGGTCTGGCTTATGTGGGTCCTGGGGAATTGAACCCGGGGCTTTAGGCACTGGAGGCAAGTGCCTTAACTGCTGAGCCATCTCTCCAGCCCTTAAATACATATTTTTAAAAAGTCTGCTGAGGACTCTTCATGATATCATTCTGAATGAAGGATGTGTGTGTGTGTGTGTGTGTGTGTGTGTGTGGTGGATGATGTCATGGTGTTGAAAGCCCAAAGGAGTAGCTGTGAAGTGGTGTGGAGACGACATGAAGAGTTGTGTGTGCTCGGCTAGAAAGCAGGCCTATGTGAAAACATGTCTCCTGCTTAGCAAACAAAATCAAAGTGTCTCTGTCAGATGTACTGAATTTCTCAATATGAACAGATTTCCTTTAAAAATGGATAGTGGTTTTCCAATAATTTATTTATAAAATATCAGCATATTTATAAAGTATCCATTACTCAGGAGGAAAAAGATAATCAAGAAGCCGGTGACCTCCTCAGAAAATTAAGAATATGGATACTAATCCAGGTAAGATCATCCAGTGATTTCCTATATTTAATATTTCAGAACTATCAGTGAGCAAGGTACTCAGTAAAAATAATCAATTAAAACAGAAATCAAAATAGAAGATGGGCTAGTTCAAAAAAAGATGAGGTTCAAGGTGAGGGACAGGGGAAAGAAGGGAATGGGAAAAATTATGAACATATGACGTCACCTGTAAGAAAATTATCAGTAGAATGTTCAGAAAACACGGAAGCCTTTCTTCCATCCTGTTTAAGTTAGAATAAAGTTTCTTCAGTGTCAACTTTATGGAATTTAGACCCAGGGTGCTCCAGATGCTTCGCAGACCCTCTCTCTGGTTTATTATCGCTCATAAATTTTAGCTGGTGGTGACGACTATGAAATGCCATTTAATCTTATCTCAACAACTTCACTTTTATATGTAAGTGGGAGTTGTTTACACATTCTCCCAAGTGATTTCAGCACTTCAGAATGATGTATTATGAAAATAGCAGTTTAAATTTATTCTTAAAAGTTTATATTTTCCCCCAGAACAAAAATATCAGCCGTCTGATCATCAGCACAGATCATAAAACCTTCACATATATCACAGCTCATAGCTACACTCATCCATAAACGAGCGGCTCCTTGAAGCAACATTTACTGACTAAAAGCTTTTCCATGATGTCTTTGGTCAATTCTGGGATCAAAAATTGCCATAAATACATCCAAAATGACAAAAACATTAAAAAGATGGTTGTTTTACATAGTAGTTAAATCTGAGTGGATCCTCAATTTTCTCCATAAATAACCTGTACTTTTTAAAATATATATATTTATTGTCCATAATGAGTTACATTATTTAGTGGGCAAATAATGAGTTGTTATCCCCAATTCCCCAATTCCCCCTTCCCCATTATACACTCCGGCTCACTGGAAAGATCTAGAAAGACACACTGAGTGAGCCCAAGCGTGATCCCAATTTAAATTATGCCATAAAGCTTTTCAGTTATCTTTCAGATTTATCTCATAATATTTCCCCGACAACTAGTTACAATAGACCTACGGTTAGTTATGTCGGTGTGTTTTAATATTATTTGTCCAAATGATTACTCAGTCATAATAATCAAATTTCTTTTAAAAGTTAAATGATTACCTGCTACATGTCTACTAACATTCTAGGAAAGCTTTAAAAATCTATTTACTTAAGTCCTTTAATGCTCAAGGTCTGTGTGTGAGGATTAGAAAGATGGCCTGTTCCTGGAGGGGATGTGGGACCCTGAGATGAAAAAGAAGTGGTGACAGCCTACCTAGCCTGTCAGGAACTGTGCCCAGGGTCACCTTTGACTCAGATTCTGCAAGCAGAAACTCTTACCTATGGGGAAGTCATGGATGGGAGCATGGGACAAACTTCAGGTGAGTTGGCCCCAGGGGTAGGGGAGCTAATGACTTCCAAATAGGGCAATGACCAGAGCCATGCCGAGCCCCTGCTTTCAGCTAGCCTTCGTTCTACTTAAGGAAGAGCAGCAATAAATGAAAAAATATAAACGTCACCAGGTGAAGGCTATCTGTAAACTGTGGTGAGGTGAGGAAGGGAGGGAATGAGGAGAGTAGGGATGTTTGGTGCAATGACACAGAACCGTTCAGAATGTGTAAGAGAGTAAGTTCCTCTGTTGTTTTCAAATGGGTGGTGTGGTTGGTGGTTTGATTCTGGTGTCTTCCATAAACTTAATGTGTTCTGAATGCTTGAGCCCCAGCAGATGGCAGCTTTGGAATTGGAACCTTGTTGGAGGCAGTGTGTTGTAGGGGGTGGCAGGATGTAGGGTATAGCCAGCTTCCCCTTGCCAGTGTTTGGCACATCTTTTGGCTGTCGCTGTCCACCTGCGGTGGCAGAGGTGATGTCCAGAATATGCTCATGCCACAGTCTTCCCTGCCGTCATGGAGCCATCCCTCAAATCTGTAAGCCAAAATAAACCCTTTCCTCCAATGAGATTGCTTTTGGTCTGGCTCTTTGTACAGCAACAGGTGGGGTAAGAGAATTCTGGAAGGTGAAAATCCTTGAGGTCTGGGTTAGCTTGATGTCTTTTAAAAATGCCAAGATGTCCAGAGTCAGTGGGGGGCGGGAATCAGGTCAGTGAGGTCACAATAGAATACATTGCGCAGAACATTCTAGATCATCTTAAGGATTTTCTCTTTTAGCTTGAGTGAGACAGGTGGAGGAGCCCTTTGTGAGTGAAGGCATGAGCTGAGCTACCTTAGACTTTGAAAGGAGGTTCCCCAGCTGAGACTGGACTGCAGGAATCCAGAGATGGAAGTCAGCAGTTCTTGGACTCCAGTGGGAACGGTGGGAGTCATGTGACAAGGTTGCATTATGGAAACACTTTTAGGACAGATCCAGTAAGATTTCTCCTTGGAGTCAAGATGCAAGAGGAAAGGGTAACGTTTAAAAGAAATTCTGCCGGAAGAATCAGCACACCAAATAGGACTTCAATATTTTACCTAAAACAACAGATCAGTGTCCTAAAGGATGGAAAACTCTCACGAGGGCAGAGTATGGTTTTGAGTGTGAGAAGTTGTGGAGGGAGATAGCAAGTTAAATATGTACTGAATATTACATATCTCAAATATAATATTATGAAAGATTACCTCTATGAAATACTATGCATATTTGTTAAATATCATACCATAATCCTAACATCAATGCTAAGAGTAAGTTTGGCCAGAAACAGACAGGAGGAGGACTGGTTTTTAGCAGAGTAACAATATTTTTTAAAGACTTATTTATTTACAAGCAGAGAGAAACAGAGAGAGGTGTGTGTGTGTGTGTGTGTGTGTGTGTGTGTGAGAGAGAGAGAGAGAGAGAGAGAGAGAGAGAGAGAGAGAGAATGAGCATGGCAGAGCCCCCTGCCACTGCATACAAACCAGAGACGCAATCACCACTTTGTGTGTCTGGCTTTAGGTGGGTCCAGGGGAATCAAACCCAGGTCAGTAGGCTTTGCAAGCAAGTGCCTTAAACACTGATCCATCTCTCCAGCCTAGAGTCACAAATCTTAAAGGGCAGGAAGATGAAAAAAGCCCAGTAACAATGACTGAGGGCTGCTAAAGAGAATTCCCAGAGCGCCTGGCGTGTGAGAGTTCAAATGGAAAATGTGGTTCAAGAATAAAAAATAATAATAATCGTGTGTCAGATACCATTAAGAAAGAAGGTAAGGGGCTGGAGAGATGGCTCAACGGTTAAGACACTTATCTCCAGTGCCTAAGGCCCCGGGTTCATTTCCCCAGGTCCCACATAAGCCAGACCCACAAGGTGGTGGTCCTGGTGCGTGCTCTCTCTCTCTCTCTTTCTCTTATTCTCTCTCTTTCTCTCTCTCTACTTGAAAATGAATAAATAAAATATTCAAAAAAAGAAAGAAGGTAAGAGGAGGATTGTGAAATACCCTTGATAGTAGAGGTCATGCCATTGACGGCCTGGATGATAAGGTCCTCATTGAGGAGACGTCCAGGACACAAGAAAGGTAAGGATGACCGACGGGTGACTGGTATAAATGACATTTGAAGACGTGCTCTTGTAAAGAGTGATGGAGAAGCAGGTAGCTGTCAAGCGATGTGTACTCAGAGCTCTTCCTCTGTTGGCATCCTGATAGCAAAGCAATGAGATTGGAGAAAAAGAATGAAGATGCGAACTTGAACTTGAGAAGAGGTTAGACTCACACATGGGAATTCAGGGCAGAGCAGGGGGTTGTGGCACAGTGCAAGGGGGTGGATTTGGGGCAGGTGGAAGTCCTTTTGCCTTCACCTTCACTGCCCAATGAGTTAAGAAAGGATGTCAGCTGAGGGAATGGGAAAGAATAAAAATTTACTACTGAAGAGTCCATGAGAGCCAGGGAGTGTGAACGCTGATAGCAGACTGAGAGAGTCAACGGATTGCAGAACTCGAAAAGGATTGCAGGTCCTACTTGGGGAGAAATTGTAAATTTTGAGTGAGAAAGGCCATGATTAATGGAGACATGCATTTTCTAACAAGGGAGCTGAGTATTTTATATTTTGCTTAAATATTGCCATTTTCTAGAGCTAACCCTGTCGGAAAAGTCACTTGTCACTTCATACAAGCATTGAGAAAATCTTTTAAAATGGGGTCCTTTTGCACAAACGTCACCACAAACTTGAAGTTAAATAATATCTATTTAATATATAGTAAATAATATATATTACTTAAAACCACACTACTAACTTGAACTTAAATAACGTATATTTAATTCATACTGTGTATAGTCTAACCAATAGTCTTTGAATTATTCAATTATACTTACTTAAGCATTTGGACATTTTTCATTTCTTTCAAGACTTTTCTGTGAATGCAAGGTAAACCTTGATGACACTCTGCCTAGCCCTGTAATTCTCTTTGTCTGAACTATGTCCTATTAAGAATTGCAGATAGCATACTCTTAAAAGGTTTGATTCATGCTGTAAAGTTACTTTGGGAACAGAAGTCTAACTTACAATTTGACCAATGAATTCATGAAATGATTACCTCCCTACATTCCAGCTGTAACTGAGTGAGATATTGCTCTGAAATATTTTCCCAATGGTTCTGTTCTGCTGATTACTAAACACAAATTAAACTATGACTTCCACCCCACGAAGCATTCACGTCATTGTGCAACAAGCAAATATGAAGTGATCAGCTACTTGAAACACGTATTCCTTGTTGCCGTTTAGAATGTAAATAATACATAAATATTTATATGCATACATTAGTCATAAATAATTTATATATTGGGAACATAAAGAACAACCATACATATATTCATCTAATTCACATGCATATATATATATGTAACTTAAATTTGCAGGTAATTTTTTTCCATTTGAAATATATTATGCATAAATATTGTCATCTGCCAATATTTTAACGTTCAATACTGCGTTAGTCACTGACTGCATTAGCTCTTTTGAAAAGAAATGAAATGAACTACCCCTGGCCTCTCATCTAGGCCCCAAATGAAACCTATGAGAAAGTGGCGAGATAAGATAGCATGGTATTGGCAGAAAAACAGACAGTCTGACCAGTGAAATAGAATTGAAGACCCAGCCTTTAATGCAAGTAACTTCAGCTTCTTAGTCTTCAACAAGGGTGCCAGCAATGTAAGCTGGGCCAAAGATAGCATCTTCAACAAATGGTGCTGGACAAATTGGATAAGCACATGTAAAAAATGAAAATAGACCCACTGCTTTCACCATGCACACAGATCAACTCCAAATGGATCAAAGACCTCAATATCAAGCCTGTAACACTGAACACCCTGGAAGAAAAAGTAGGAGGAACCCTACATGAGATAGGAATAGGGAACAACTTCCTGAGCAAATCTCCAGTAGCCCAGGAAGTGCAACAGTCACTTAATCAATGAGACCTGATCAGGCTCAAAAGCTTCTGTACAGACAAAAACACCGTTCTCAAAGTCAATAGACCCCCTTCAAACTGGGAGATGATTTTCTCCAGCTTCAACTCAGACAAAGGCCTAATTTCCAGAACCTACAGAGAACTCAAAAAAATTAATAACAAAAAAGCAAACTGCCCCCTCACAAAATGGGGCACTGAGCTCAACAGAGAATTTACAGAGGAGGAAACACAAATGGCCTTTTCTCACCTGAGAAAGTGCTCAACATCCTTAAGCATCAGGGAAATGCAAATCAAAACGACAATGAGGTACCACCTTACCCCTGTCAGAATGGCAATCATAAAGAAAACCAACAACAATCGTTGCTGGCAAGGATGCGGGGAAAAAGGAACCCTCATTCACTGCTGGTGGGATTGCAATCTTGTTCAACCACTGTGGAAAGCAGTGTGGAGACTTCTGAACAGAATGGACATAATCCTTCCAAAGGACTCAACTATCCCTCTACTAGGCATCTATCCACAAGATGTCACATCTCGACGCAGAAACATTTGTACAACTATGTTTATGCTCAATTCATAATAGCCAAGAATTGGAATCAGCCCAAATGCCCCTCCATGGAGGAATGGACAGAGAAACTGTGGTATATTTACAAGATGGAATTTTACTCAGCTGAAAGGAAAAATGAAATATCAAAATTTAGGAAAAAATGGTCTGACTTTGAGCAGATCTTACTAAGCGATCACTCCAAAGAACAGAGAACAGAACACCACATATTCTCCCTCATATGTGGTCCTAAACCAGGATAACCGTTTTCTTTATGCAGACTAGTAGAAAGAAGTGAGACGTTATGAATGAGGGGTAAGGGATGGGGGGAGGGGAATGGCATAAGCATGAGGATAAACCATATTAGATTCAAAACTATAAAATCCGTACGAGCATACTGTAACCTATTGAGAAAGTAGTGAGCGTCGCCTGGCAATAGGGGCCATGAGTAGTAGGGGAGATAGTCTAAGCCTGTGAATAATTAGACCAGCCTGACAACCCCTGGTTCCAACCACTGGTTCCTTCCCTCACTGAGCTGTTGACCAAAGCGATTCATGAATTTCCAACAACAAGACAGAATTCTGTCAAAGCTCTTGAGTGCCCTCCCCAGGCCTGAGGCAAAACCCTGTTACTGAAGAAACCACAGACTTCATGGATCAGCATCGAGAAACCCTTCAACGTCCGGAATGGTATCCAGCCCCCAGAAGGCAGTTAATGTAGTGCTGGAAGGCACTGCACAGGCTGCCAGGGGAACTGATCAACGACAGCTGGAGTAAACAGACCACTGACAGGAAACACAATCTGCGGCCATGAGTAGGCTGACCACACCTCCTACTGGTAGGGAACAGCGAATCAACAAAGGAGCACTTGGTGTAATGGAGGAGCCTGGGCCTGGGGGAGACAATCAACAGCTTTCAAATTCAGCCAATTTTCCACTTAGTGAGGGGGACCCCTCTTCTGCAACTAGGGATTCAGGGCGATAGGCACCAGATCCCGTACTCTTGGGCTCCCAAAACAAGATGCACTATGGGAGCGAATGACAGGGAGGCTACTAAAAATAGAATCTAGGTAATCCAGAATCGTGTATATTTGTTAACCTACACTGATCTCACTCTCCGATGGAGATTGTGTTTGTATTTTTCAGGATGCAATGAGAGAGCTGGGGCCCATCTAACCCTACCAACCGACCATAGGCCAATAGTTGAGATTCTGGCAAGAGAGGAGCCATCACAGTCATACGATGGAGGATCCAAATGGAACTCTGCAGAGAATGACGGGATGAACAAGGGGCCCACAGCCACAGCCATTCAATCAACACAGGATAAGCCAGTGAGACAGAAACCAATGATTTTGACACAAAGACCCCTAAGCTCACAACCTTAAAGCAGCCTTAATACTCATCCACCATGACTCAGGGAACTATGCAGAAGAGGGGGCGGAAAGATTGTGAGAGCCGTGGTGGGGGAGACGATCCAGAGGCATGGCACCCCTCAGTAACAACATACTAGGGCCAGGAGAACC
>PVHP010018465.1:0-33101 GCA_004024765.1 Zapus hudsonius | reverse complement strand
TAAGTAGTTTCTTATCTATAAATACCCTGCTCCTTTGTTCTTCGGGGCTCCATCTTGCCTGGACACACGGCAGCTTGCTTGCTGGTGGAGCCCGATTGCGCAACCGAATTAAAAACACCTCTTGCTTTTGCATCTGCTGGTGTGGTTATTGGAGTTTTGGGGTATGCTCTCCTGAGAGAGGCCTTGTGGGTCTTTCAGTTCCTTATGTAATATGGCATTGTCTGAGCTTGTAACATGCTCTCTCTCTTTAAATGCTTAGATTATTAAAATACCTAATACAATATAAATGCTGTGTCAACAGTGTTAGGCTGTCTTGTTTAGGGAATAAAGATGTACAGAAACAAAAGTCTATAATGTTCAGTTCTGTATTATTTTGGTTTTTCAAGGTAGGGTCTTATTCTAGCCCAGGTGGATCTGGAATTTACTATATAATCTCAGACTGGCCTCAAACTCATAGTGATCCTTCTATCTGGGATTAAACAACTATTGCATCAGAACTGAACATGGTGGGACTCGGTGGCACACACCTTTAATCCCAGGTGGCACATAACACCAAGTAATTCAACCAGGATTGCTTGAATCCACAGATATTGAACCCACAGCTATGGAGAGATAACTGCACATTCCATTTTGTTTTTAAGTATTAATTAAAATGAAAATATTTGGATTGAGCTTTGACTCAAAAAGTATGACAAATAGGACAACAGAATACTTGGTGACATTTGCCACACTGATGTAGAGTATAAATGATGGCAGCTTTTCCAATTCCATAATTGAATATATTACTGTTCTGGTAGTTTGAGTTATCTCCCACCCCCACCCCAACCCCCCACCCCTATAAACTCAGGTGTTTAAAAAAAGCTTGTCTCCAGCAGCCTGGCTGGCGGAGGTGTCCTTGGGTGTGGATCTGATTTCCAGCCTAAAGGCATGCAGAATACTGGGGCTCTGTCTGGAGTTCCCTGCTGTTTGGCTGTAAGTTTTGTGCTTGCTTGTTTGTGGTGCTGGCTGGCTGGTGGTGGTTTTCTTTTGTTCTGCTTGGATCTGTAACAGGGAGCCAGCTTCTTGCACCATTATGGAACTTCCCCTAGATCTGTAAGCTTCAAATAAATCCCTTCCTCCTATAAACTGTGTCTATTTTGAAGTTCAATCCTGGCAATGTTGGAGCTAACAATGACAACTGTATAAGAATTACCCTAGTCATGCAAGGCTCCAGAGAGCTTTCTCTCAGTACACATTGTGAATCTTCGTATCTTAAAATTTCCCAGTTCCTTTCCTAAGCCAAGAACATGAGCAAATCCTCTGAAAAACAAATTGTCTGAATGTGACAGCAAAACCCATGGGATACTTTCATAAAGTTCTGACTGATTTGTGGGGCCAGAACTTCTAATGTTCTGCTACTTTTGGGAGGCTCAGAGACATCACGGTGTAGGTAAGAGAGCAGCATTGGAGGGGTTGTAGGCTGAGAAATGACCTCCACTAAAACCCAGCTGTGAGCTGGTTACAGCTGAAATCAAAGGAAACAGAATGCTTCACTGAAGATACCCTGACTCTCCCTGCCCTCCCTTGTTCTGCAGTTTAGGGCATCCTTCTCTGGAAAGTTCTCAGTGCACCTTCGATTCCCTCAGGGCTTTCCTCACCCATGATTGGCTTCATATATATGAAATAACTCCCGGATGGAGAAAGGTGTGCTTTCTTCTGTTTGTTACTAATGCAGTGGGAAAAATACTATTTTCTAGAGTTGACATGGAATGTTTACCATATGAAAAGGTTTCATGTTGCTGCTTAAATTATTGAAATGCATTAGTAATTAGTATGATATTTAAAAAGATATTCTCGAAAAACCAAAAAAAAAAAAAAAATAAGACATTCTTGACCTAGGCTTGTGGTCTCAGAAGTTAATGAAAAATAGGATAATGGTTGATATACAAATCAATTTATCTCAACTATATTTGTGAAAGTCATCTTTTTTGTTTGTTTGTTTGGTTGGTTGGTTGGTTGGTTTTGGTTTTTCGAGGTAGAGTCTTAATGTAACCCAGGTTGATATGGAATTCACTATGTAGTCTCAGGCTGGCCTGGAACTCACAACAATCCTCCTGAGTGCAGGGATTAAAGGTGTGTGCCACCAAGCCCAGCTTGTACAAGCCATCTTTTTTTTTTAAAAATATTTTATTTATTCATTTTCAAACAGAAAGAGAGAGAGAGACAGAGAGAGAAAGAGAGAGAGAGAGAGAAAGAGAGAGAGAGAGCACACACCAGGGCCACCACCTTGTGGGTCTGGCTTATGTGGGTCCTGGGGAATTGAACCCTGGGCCTTAGGCACTGGAGGCAAGTGCCTTCACTGCTGAGCCATCTCTCCAGCCCATGTACAAGTCCTTCTTCTAGGAAGCCATATGGAGGGAAGAGGGCTGGGCTTTGTTTCAGTGACTTTAAAGATGTTGGCCAGGTAAGTCAGAGAGACAGCTGGTTGGTCCATACCTGACCAATCAGTTTTAGCACCTAGGTTTGAACTCTAGTTAGAGACACCTCCCACTCAAGAGGAAGAGGTCCAGGGACTTGCCTGAGGAGTTAACTCACAGTTTGGCTTAGGACAGGACCATGGAATGGGGCCAAAGTGATGCTTGACAGCCGCAGGAGAGCATCACTCCTGCTAGAGTTCTTGCTTTCTCATCTCTGGAAGGATGTAGAAGGACAGTGCTGGTCTCAGAGATCCTGTTGGATAACCACAGGACACGTTACATCCAACCAGTGCATCTCTCAGACATGGTGAGGTACAAACTTTAATGATGCTAAACCATTAAAATTTAGTGGTTATTTTTATTTCCGAAGTTGTGACCGTAATGGCAAGTAAAACAAACAAACAAACCAAACTAACCAGACTCCAGTATTTGAGGATTCATTTTGGAAAGTTAGTGAAGAGGCTGCATTGATAACTGCAGTGTATTTATTTCCTGTCTTATTCTCACACACAGCTTCTCTTGGATCTTATCCTCAAGAATTCTCCGAACTCCCTCCTCCAGTCCTAGCCCAAACAACTCTTATTCTATTTCAACTTCTTCTCACTCTGCATCACAAAAATTGAAAGAATTATTAGGTACAATGGAACTTTCTCAGAGTGTGGGGGAGAGAAGCTAAACAACTGTCAGGGAGAGGGGAAAGTCTAAGAAAATTCATACATTAATAGATGCCAATGCAACATTGATAGTAGTAGAAACTTGGAAACCATCTGAGCATTAAACAGTAGAAAAGTGGTTAAGTTATGGCATGGTTATTGCTAGCTATATGAACCAGATAGATGTAGTCTCTATGATCCTGGTGTTCATAGTCTAATAGGATATTAATATTTTATTTTTGGGGCAAGAAAAAAATGAATGGGCACACCAAAGGTCTTTTGCCACTGCATATGAACTCCATATGCACAGGCTATTTTGTGCATCTGCCCTTACATGGGTACTAGGGAATTCAACCCAGACAAACAGGCTTTGCTGTGTAAGGAAGCATCATGAACTGCTCAGCCATATCTGTAGCCCCTAACAGGAATATTTTTTAGCTACCAGTAAATATTTTGGAAATATGGTGCTGTGGTCAGTTTCTCCTTGCTGTGACAACCAACCAACCAGAAGCAGCTTGTAAGAGGAAAGTGTTTATTTGGCTTACAGACTCGAGGGGTAACTCCATGATGGCATGAGCATCACCACCTCCTGGCCAACATCAGATAGACAACAGCAACAGGAGCATGTGCCAAATACTGCCAAGGGGAAGCTGGCTTATAAACCCCTTAAGCCCACCCCCAAGAATACAATGCCTCTAGGAAGCCCCAATTCCCAAAATTGCCATCAGCTGGGGATCAAGCATTCAGAATACAAGAATTTATGGGGACACCTGAATCAAACACCACTTATAGTAAATCATATGAAAAGAAGAAAATAATACCACGATTTTGGTTGGAGAGCTATAAGTAAGAAGTTGTGTATATATAGTGTTATAGTCTCAATTTAAAAATTCATGTGTATATATCCTGATAAATGAATGTCTATGTATATAGATATGTACCAAGCTGTCTATATACTTACAATATAGGTGATTTTATTTTCTTTTTATACTTTTCTAAATTTTAAAATGTTAATAGTAAGCATACTTTCACTAGTAAACGTGATTTTCAAGTTATACTTTTTATTAGTTTATGTATTACCCAAATAGCAATAACATGGCTAATTGGAGGAAAATGATCAGTTCACAGTATTTGATATCAGCCTGAGCTGAGAGGCTGTCTGAGGACTTAGTAGATTTCTACTTCCAATAGTTCTGTGGACCTAAATTTACCTATTTGTAATTACTTTTCTGTAAAAGTGATGTGTAGGGGTCACATCACTTATACACATGTGTGTATACATACAACATCTAGTTGAAAGTACATAGCCATGTGGATTATTCCCCAAGTGCAGATTGTTTGTGCTTGCTCTCATTGCATGGGCATAGACTCTGGTGACATGAGTCTTCTTGCTCTTCAAAATGCACATATTGGAATTTCTATCTGAAGACCCTGAAACAAGCAAAAATCACATGATTAAAATAAATAGATGATATAATGCTAAACAGTTTGTTCAATTTATCCAGTTTGCAGTACTTTCTTGGGAATGTAGCAATCTATGGAGATATTAAAATGCAATTTATGTTGTGCTTAACGAAAATAACTTTTGCTTAATACAATACAAAACCATTAAAGGCTAACTCCATGGCATGCCTTAGCGCCTCCCCTCCTCCCCAGAGATACCAAATACTATTGAGAGGAGCAAGTGAGTAATCATAGGTGATTTTAATTTAGATTATCAAAACATTTCCATAGACATAGAAGTCTGGGTTGATTAAACTTTAAACCTAATTGATTAAAGCGTTTATTATATTATAGTTGAAAAATACAGGAAAGTACTTCAATTGGTTGGATAATTATGAATAAATAGTGAAGGATATGACTTAGAATACTTGTTTAAATTATTTAAGTGATTGCTATGTGGAAGAAATTAAGAAATTGAAATTGTCTGGATATCATATCAAATCATCACATTGAAGTTTGAAGATGAATAATTTCATAATGTGTATACAAATTTAGACATCTGTCCTGATTATTTTTTGAGTTATTATTTAAAAATTATGAAAATTCACCTAATAGAAAATATGACAGGTTGAATATTACTGGCAGTGTTTCTAGCTCATTTTAGAGATGTTCCAGCAAAACTTATTATTAAGTTCCTATATTAGTTGATTTTCTGTTACTGTCACAAAATACTCAAGGCAGACTAATAGTTTAAAGAAAAGAAGCTTTGGGCTGGAGAGATTGCTCAGTGGTTAATGGCACTTGCTTGTAAAGCCTGATGGCCTAGGTTCAATTCCCTCGTGCCTACATAAAGCCTGATGCACAAAGTGGTGCATGCATCTGGAGTTGGTTGCAAGATCAGGAGATCCTTCCATGCCCCATGCTCTCTCTCTCTCTCTCTCTCTCTCTCTCTCTCTCTCTTTCTTTCTCTCTCTCTCTCATCTTTTTAACATAAATAAAAATATTAAAGAAAAGAAAAGAGGTTTATTTAGTTTTATAAGGGCTCCAGATCATGATGCCTCCATCAACTCAGGTCCATTCATCATGGCGGATGACATTGCCATGGTAGAAATGTGAGGGACAGAAAGCGATCACATCTCAGAAAGAGTGAGAGAGAGAGAGAGGGAAGAGAAAGGAAGAAAAGTTAGTTTCATTCCTTTTACAATCTTTTCTTAAAAACTAAGGGGTCTCTTAATTTCTTCTGAGGTTAGCAGTTTTGATGATGTAGGTCCCACCTCTGAAGAGGTCCACAGCACCTCCAAACACTTCCTCACTAAAATCTAGGCCACTAACACATTAACCTTGGAGGGTAGATACAAACCATATTCAGCCCATTACAGGGCTCTAACTGATTTCAGACAAGGAAACATATAGTCTTTCTTTTGATTTATTTGATTTCAGCTTATTATTCTCCCTGACTGAGGGGATTTTGTCAGAGCTGTTCACACACTGCAGTTGGGAGGTAGGTGGAGATACAGAACTTCGTGAGTACTGGGCAGTATACTCACTGTTCTGTGGGTGTTGCCTCATTTAACTTTCACTAGAACCCTAGGAGCTTATTGTTTAATGGAGTCTTACCTTCCATAGAGGTTAAGCTTCAATGTCAGTATATAAAAATGAAAATTATTTCGTCTGAACTTTTCTTGGAAATCCTTTTAATTTCTCATAAAATAAAGATGGTTTCACACATTCAACTATACAAACATGATCAGTATGTATCATAATGTACATTAACAGTAAAAAGCTTGTATATGAATAAAAGTATTTAAGGTCTTAGGTGGAGAGAGAAACTGAGGGATGAATGGCCTGAAAATAAATATATCTGTAAGATCCCATTGCCTCCATTTTTCATATGGGGAGCTCAAGGCATAATAAGATGAAATCAGGTATAAAAGCTCATGAAAGATAGAGGTAGGATTTAAATTTCCTTGAGAATCCATTCTCTGAGCCAGGGAACTTTCTCTGTACCTGTGCTGTGAATTGCAATTAAATTGGGCTAGGTATTTAAATCATAGAGTTTTGCGTTAAAGATTATGTTACTAAGCTTTCTGTTACCATAACAAATACCTTAGGTAATCAACACGAAAATCTGAGGCTAAACTTAGTTCACTGGAGACTTCTTTGGAAGCCCAGCTCAAGACAGCAGCCCTCCTGTACACAAGGTCTTCTTTTCTATGGTTTCAGGCTAAAAATTTTAAATGGAAAATTCTAGAGGTAAGCAATTCATATATTTGCAAATGTTATGATCATTCTACTTTATTTTTAGTTATTGTTGATTTATTTGTCTAATTTCTTTGTCTAATTGCTAAACTTGATCACACATCTATCTGTGCATGAAAAAAACACAGTGTGTATATGGTTTGATATTATCTGCAGGGTCAGGCATTCCTACTGGTGGTCTTGAAGTGGATCAAGGGAGACTACTGGAGTTGCAGTGGTAAGGACCACCTAAAAGGGTCCCATCACTGACCCTTTATTGTCTAAGATCTATCTGACTAGTTGTAGGATGAAGGAGAGCTGGGAAGAGATGGTTAACTGGTTCCCAAATAGAAAGGTCCTGATTGTCAGCTGCCCTAAAGTCAGTGGCCCAACCTGTGAACTTGCCTTCTGGCAGATTGCAACAGCCAAACCACCCTCGAGTTCTCCCACCTCCTCCTCAGCTGTGAGTGTGGACCACTGTTGAGGCTGCAGCCCAAATACTTGTTCTGCTTGTAGTTTTTTTTTTGTGTGTGGGGGGGGCTCTGAAAATGTGAGTCAGGAGGATGATTGTGGGTAATCAAAGTAATCAAAGCTTAATTGATAGACTAGTGGCCCAGATAGGTTCTGAAATTCTGCCATACTCAAAATCTACATCCCAATATTAGATTTTTTTAATACACTTAACTCTGCCTGCTGCATAATTTTGAGTGTGAGTCATCCCTGGTTTTCTCTCTCTCCAAAACATCCCTTTCAGTTATAAATCTTTTGGCTCTTCCTAATTTTGTCTCTGTTTATCTGTGGGTTAATTATTTGCCCACTGCCCCCATGACCATTTCAGTATTTCACTGGGGAAGAGGAAATACTCCATAGGGATGCTGAACCACACTGAGCAGAAGTATGGCTGTCATGAGCTTTGGCCCCATGGAAAGCTGAGAAGGGAGGGCACTGCTTCTAGGAGTGGAGCCCAAAACAAGGACTATTATGTTCCAGTCTTTTAAATGTAGTATCACCAAGGAATGTTCATGAGGAATACTGTCATGGGTGAAGAGTGTCCAAACAGTCGTTTCCTTTTATTCTGATCAAATTTATACATACATACATACATACATACATATATATATATATATATATATATATATATATATATATATATATATATATATGTCCCACAGCATAGGTGATTTTCAGTTTGGTGGGACTGCTCATAGCAATAAACTGAGTTCACTGTATGACTGCCTCTAGATGGTCTTCCCTCCTATATTACTCATCAGTTAATAGTTGGCTCCATTTAAAGATGAAGCATCATTTTCATTTAAAAGATGTAGATTTTACAAAAATACACTACAGAATTTCCTAAACCATTGGAAGACTACAGAAAAATAAATCTGTCTATCTTCAAAGAAATACAATATACTTTTCCTAATTGAAAGCCAAATAGGTTCTGAGAAGAGAATATAATACATCAGGGAAGAATAGTTATTGTGTCAGTACAAAATAGAAGAGAACTGCAAGAAAATAAAAGCAAAGCAGAGATAAAGCATACTCTTCAAGCGACAAGAATAATAATAAATCTGGGAACTTCAGCCAGATAAGAGTCCTGGGAGGCTTGAGGAATTAACAACAACGAAAGTTGAAAATGACGAAGATGCTTAAAGATTTATAGGAACTGGTCAAACTGAAGGCAGAGAAAACCATTAACATAAGAATAATTGATTTCATGAAGGCAGGGACAGAGTAAATATAACAGAAGAAGGACTCAAGCATATCATCTACTCATTCAAGGAATACTTCTTGCTGGCCCATACTATAACTTTAGACATTGAACAAAAATGTAATGGAAGCCAAATTTCCAGAAATAAATAAAAACATGAAATTTGTAATAAAAGTACTTACTGTTTAGTCTAGAAAGAAAAAAATGGTATAGAATAATTGACATTAAAACATTTCTTAAAAATATAGCTAGGCTAAATGACTCACCTTTATACTATTTTTTAAAATATATATTTATTGTCCATAATGAATTACATTATTTAGTGGGCAAACAATGCATTGTTATCCCAAATTCCCCAATTCTCCCCCTCCCCATCCCTGATCAGTTGGATATCCTGGAACACACATTTCCTGAGTGGTAACTTCCTTTACAGGCAATGTAGAGGCCCGTTTGAATTAAATGAGGGGACAATAAGATGCTCCTGTAATGTAATCTTGTGAGCAGTTTAGAATGGCTTATTTCTAGCCAAGGTGAGAGATACAATTCAGATTCCATTCTTTCAACCAAAACTCATGGGGCAGAGTAAATTATAAAGAATTTTTAAAATATCCTATAAAAATATCCATGCTTTACTAGGAGAAAATAGCCTTTTTCTCTATAATGGATTTTAACAAATGGATACCTCCACCCTTCTCCCTTTCCCATGGTATTTTGAATCCTAATTAGGGGTGATTGTGACAGTTATCCTTCCTTTCATGTGATGGAGGTTTCATATTCTGAGGTGGGAAAGTATGAAAAAAGAAATGAGTGAAAGATATGCATAGATGTTTCTCAAAAGAAGACATATAAATGCCCAAGAAGTGTATGTCATAAAGCTTAACATACTAATCATTAAGAAAATGCAAATTAAAATCACAATGAGATTTCACCTCCCAACTGTCAGTGTGATTGTTGTCAGAAAGAAGACCAAAAATTAAAGTATTGCTATGTGGAGGAAAGGGAACTCAGGTATACTGTTGGTGAGAATGAATGCAAAGTAGTCCAGCCATTATGGAAAAACTGTGTGGAGTTTTCTTCAACAATTCAAAGTAGAACCACTATAGGATCCAGAAAAATCCACAGCTTTTCTTTTGCGCATATATCCAAAGGAAATGAAATCTGTATATTGATGAAATATTTGTACTCCCATGCTTTTTGCAACATTATTCAAAGAAGCCAAGGGTGTGCAGACAACTTATGTATCTGTTGATATTTAGGATAATGAAATAAATTTGATAGATAGATTAAAGATGATCCTCCTAACTGATAAAGTCAACCCTCCAGCTGGAGATTGAACATATTCAGAAAGTATTATCTGTATTATGCATGTAAACATTCTTTTTCTTGTTGTTATTCCCTAATCAGTTTAGAATGGCAATTATTTACATAGCATTTGCATTGTATTGAATATTTTAAGTAGTCTAGAGATGATTTAGAGAATGCAGGAGAATGTGTGTGTAGGTTATATGCAAATACTAAGCCAGTCTATAGAAGTTATTTGAATATGCATTGATTCCAGTGATCTTGTGAGGTCCTGGGAGCAATTCTCTGTCATACTTAGGGGTGACTGTGTAGGACAATTTTGGTTAATCTTGTTTGGGAGCAAGTGATTGATTCATGCAACAAATATTTGTTCAACATATAGTGCCTTACCAGGTATTATGCAAGTGTTACAAATATAGTAGTGAACAAATATTATTACAGGATTTACCTTTTCAAAGGGAGAAGAGACAATAAACACATTTTATAAAGGGAAAGGAGTGGGTGATGAAGTACAATGTGTATTTGTGTGTATATAGAATGTGATGCTATTAGGCATTTAAACCAGGTGATTCTGTCATTGTGATGATCTTGAAGAATGTTATGCTAAGTGAAATAAGGCAGAGCAATAAAATGTGTACTGATGCTGTCTCTTATATACATATCTAAACAGCTACAATTATAGAAACAGAGAGAAGGGGTAGAAGAGTATTGTTCAAAGCTATAATACACTTGCTGTTGTAAATCCTGGAGATCTGCCTACCACATAGTATGGTGACTGTAGTGGACAATAATTGCTATGGTTTGGTTTGAATATGGTTTGGCTTCTCTAACCTTCATGTCGAAATTTTGCCTCCACTGTGAGGCTTGCAAGGGTGGAAACAATTTACTGTGATATTTAGAGGTGGAACCAGGTCATTAGGATTGCTTTGGAGCTTTTATGATTAGATACTGGTGGACACACACACACACACACACACACACACACACACACACACACACACACACTTCCTGTCATTTATCATGTGGTTCGTGGGGGCACCTTATTCTGATAAGAATGCCATCATTACTGGATGTGGTTCCTCAACCTTTACCAGAATTGTGAGCCCAAATAAATTTCTTTTCTTTATAACTTTCCCAAGTCTGTTCTTGTGTTATTCGCAACAAAATCAAACTAGGACACTAGTGTAATGTAATCTTGAAATTTACCAAGAAGTTAACACAAATTAGGTAGCAGATATGTTAATTAGTTTGATTGTGGTAATCATTTTGCTGTGTATATGTACATATCCAAACATCAAATTGTGGGCAGGGGATAGGGTCTGGTGGTAGAATGTTTCCTTAGCAAATATGAGTCCCTAGGTTTAATACTGGGCACTACATAAAACCAAACATTACCCCACAAAAACGTCACATCACTCACTACATAGAAATTTTTTAATGCACTTCAATAAGCCTAAAAATTAAATGAATATTTAATATAATTTTCATAGGTTAATAAAATTACATATTCTTTTTTGGTCAGTAGTAAAGGTTTATAAATTGCAACAAAACACTAACTAATCTTTTCCAGTCTTTTCTAAGTAAACAATTGGAGATGCACAAAAAACTTATCTAAAGCCACACTTATAGTTACTAACTACATTTATAATACAATAATAATAATTAAATATTTGTGAAACATTGATATGTAGAATATTAATAAAAACATGTGCTAGGACCTTAATATGATAGGAAACTGTAGATAGTTTAATTGAAAAAAAATCAATTTATAAAGCATATACAACATGATATCTCTTTTGTGAAAACCCAAACCAGTATCAAACTGATAGAAAGTGGTTGAAAATATGCCTGCTATTACTGATACGGTTTTGTATATAGAAGACTTAAAATAACTAGTGGGTTTTATTTCTTCCCATGAGCATTTCTTGTGGATTATGATTTCAGTAAATAGCAAATTTCCATTTTTGACAATGTTAAACATAAAAGACCTTCATTCTTTTGTTCAGAGCTTCCTATTTGATTATCTTTTGGGGTAGCTTAAGTATTCCAAAGTGTTCCTAGTTCTATCTAGCATCCTGAAATTTATATAGGGACACTACAAATTGCATTTTTCTCATGGGAAAGAAATTTGGTCCTGTAGTTTTTGTGTTAACAATACTTGCACATCTTTCCATTCTTGATAATGTTCAGTAAAATTCACTGAAAAAAAAAGTATCTGGGGCCCTGAGTTACCGTTTCTGCATGTAAGCTTTCAGATGCAACAGACATTGTTCATTTGCCTTCTCTTATGAAGGAAGTCTACCACCAATGGATACTCAGAAGTACCATCACCAGCTTAAGGATGGAATCTCCCAAATATATAGAACAGCAACGTGGGAGGTACCTGCAAAGTGAGCTCAAGAGTACTGAGTAATTAAAGGGGTGGAGGAGAGGAGTCCTATAGAGGGACGGGTGGGGAGCCAGGAACATTTTTGTTTTCATGCAAACAGGCTTACAGAAAAAAAAGGAAGTAAATTGAAGCAGAGAAATCCACTGTATCACTCAGGAAAATGTGTTTCTAAATCTGTCTTCCCAGCATGATTCCAGAGACCTGAGATGCTTTCCTGTTTAATTCAATCCAGAGAAAAATTCTTAGCATTGCTCACTATAGATTCTTTTTGTGTATTTAACTTTTAAAGACAATACAATTTTATGGATGATAATGGAAGCACTCTGTACATCAAAATTTGAAAGAAAATAATGTTGTTTGTTTTAAAGAGGAATAAAGAAAAAAAACCTGGAGGAATAAAGAAGTGAAAATTACAGCAAAGTCTTTAAGATTAATTACCTTAATTTTGCAAAGATTTGCCTTAATTTCAGCAAGAAAGCACAAATTCAAAGATAAGTTATTAAAAATAGCTTTCCTATAACTACCTTGAGGAAACATTATCACCAAAATTGACCATTTTCACACAAGACTTAAAAAGACAGAATATACTGAGTCTACCAACAGGGAAATGGTTATACAATACATTATAATGATATAATAGTCAAGTAATAGGGTATAAATACTAAAACAGTAGTTATATGCAATATATAAATATGCAGTAGTTTGTATTTATGCCTTAATGACCTTTAACAATCAGAACACTGTGCTTTATATATAATTATATCATCTGGTGGAATATAAATGAAAGGAAATATATCAATACAGCATAATCAATTCTATATTTTTTCTTATGCACACTGTTAACACAAAAGACACCGCTCTCATCTCAAAGGGGATAAGAGGTAGTTTATTCTGGAGCCAAATATGAGTGACCATAGCCCATGAACACAGACTTAGGTTACTTCAATTCCATGTTCCAATGTGTTAACAGTTTTGTGAAGTTTTTATAGTTACAGAACAAAAGATAGTCATAAACTGAGACACATTCCAAATATATTGGCTGGAGTATCACTAGGCAAGTTATAGCAGAGTGGTTATAGGCTATAGGCTTCAGGAGCTATCTATGACATTCTTAGCCCTTGGGTTGGTGGAAGCTGGGGGTATCTTATATTCAAAAAAGGATCACACATGATCAACTGAAAGTAACCAGCATGTTAGGTCAGATACAGAGGTGGGCAATAAATGGCTATTGGGTACCTAAAGATAGCCCAAGGTGATCTGTCTCTAACCTTAAAACATTCCATCTCTGTGATGTCCAGAGTTTAGTCAGTCCATTCAGCCTTGCTGGAAGCAAGGGTAGTGGCTATAGCTCTGTTCTGGGAACTTTAGTACACAACACTAAAGATATTAATTATGGTAGTTTTTTTTTAACCTTTCAGAATTTCCAAACTGTGATTATGTGAAGATAATTTAAAAGTTCAGTCAACTGCATAATTTTGATAGAGCTGACCTCCTTGATTTTCTTAATTTTCTGTAAAATACAACAGAAAGTGTAAAGTTATTTGTTTTACATTGATGTAGGACATATTGCTTTCCAAGGAACTTAAATTTCTTTTAAATGAGATATTTCTTTTACTTAAAAGTATATGCCCTAATATGTTTGGAAATTATTTTCAGAAGAAAAATAACTTAATTTTAATATCATCTCCAATATTAATGCTGTAGAGTTGTGAGTACAAGAAGCTTAATATGGGCCTGAAGAGATGACTCAGTGGTTATTGCTACTTGTTTGCAAAACCTGCCAGCCTGGGTTCAATTCCCCAGCCATTCATGTATAGCTGGATTAGCATTTGTTTTTAGTGGCTTACATTCTCATGCACACATACACACACAAATTAGTGAAAATTAAAAAGCATAAAAAATCTAATTTAAAAGAAGCTCAGGGGGAGGGGGCATCGGGGAATTGGGGATAACAACTCATTGTTTGCCCACTAAATAATGTAACTCATTTTGGACAATAAAAAAAAAAAAGAAGCTCAGCAAAGGCTTATTACATTGATGAATTAACTTATGAGGTACACGAGTCAAATAATAGTGTTTTATGACTGCTAGAGGACTGGGTGACCTTAAGTAAAAATAAATAAAAACACAAGAGATGCCTTTTCAGTGATATAAGGATCTCTTCAGATCTCTAAATTGATGTGTAGCTTGAATTTATACAAATTTAAGTTTACTTTAGTGTTGAACTCTCAGAAGCTTCTGGATTTGTACTTTGGTGCATTTTGAGTATCATCAGGGTCTGTCTCCATCACCCTGGCACAAGTTGTCAGGCTTGCCATGGAAGCAGCTGCTTTGCTCATGTTGCCGATTCCTCTGTGGCTACATCTGGGTCCTGGCTGATGTGCAAGGTAGGGGAGGTTCAGTGGTTCATTTCCTGCCAGTGAGTCAGCTATCCATTCTTGTCTTGATAGATTTTGGTTGTCCTTGGTTCTTGCTGCTTTCTAAAAAAGAAAAACGGATTCTCTGATGGAGAATGAAATCAGGATATGTTAAAGGGGATAAGCATTAATTTAGAGAGACTTTGATGGGTGTGGCCTCATTTTCAGCCAAAAAGTAGTGGGAGTCCATAATCTTGGTCTCTATAGGGTTCTGACTTGGTTCCCAGTTCCTGCTCTGGGTTCCTTTCCAATGAGTGGATCGCTTAGCCAATTAGAGAGCCATTAGTTACCTACGTAGGATGTTGCACAGGTGTGTACACCTTGTCAGGCTGGTTGCTTTTGTATAGCAGTGTCCCCTGTTTGTTCACAACATTGTTGGCCATTTTTCACCAGCAACACATGCAGCCCTTTTCAGCACTATACAGGCTAACCATCTGGGAACTGGCTTCCTTCCAGATTCAGCTGCATCTCTGGATGTTCTATGTTGGAAGCATGTGGCTTCTTTAGCAAAAGGGTCTTACCTTTTACACCTCAGGTGGATAATCAAGTGCTTTGACAGAAGCCTGTCTGGTTTTGGGGACCTCATAGGTCTTTCCAACCAACAACTCAATGTGGGTAATAACCTGTTTCTGGCACTGCTGCCAGGTACAAGCCAGAGCCAAATGTTTTAAGGTTAGGTTTCATCCCACCCTCTTCAGGGCCCTTCTTACCAGACAGTCCCCTCATGGTCCCATTGAGGGCTATATCTTTTAGTCTGCTATCCAGGAGGAAGGTTTCTACGGTACCATTTCATTTCGGGTATGCTTTTTTATATATACCCCCTGCCTTCTCCTTGCACCCCCCAAACTCTTCAACCCTCATGTCTGTCCCTCAATTTGCCTGTCATGTATGCCTCTAATTCTAAGCAGTTCCAGCTTAGGAATCACAGATGAGGGAGATCATATGGCATTTGTCTTTCTGTGCTCATGTGAATTCTCTTAGTATGGTCTGTTCCAAGTCCGTCCATTTTATTAAAAGATTCATTATATCATTATATTCCTTACTGCTAAGTAGAATTGCATTGTGTATATATGCCACATCTTCATTATCCATTCATCCAACTGTGGGCATCTGGGTTGATTCTAGTTCTTAGCTATTGTGAAATGAGCAGCTATAAACATGGTTGAGTAAATATTTTTGCAGTGGAGTCTTTAGGGTAGGTGCCCAGTAAAGGAATAGCTGGGCCAGATGGTATATCTATTTTCATCCTGGAAGGATTTGAAACCTCATCCTAAGAGACCCTTGCAGTTCTGTGAGTACAGCTTGATGGACCATGGACCATTCTGGTCAGAGTTGAAAGACCTGAATGTAGTAAGAACTGTGGACTGTGAGGTTTGGCTTAAGAGGGTGAGAAAGAACTTTGTCAGGACTGTGCCAGTAGCAGTTTGTTTGAGAGGCTTGCTGCATTCTGCCTGCCTGTGTCCTGGAAACCTGTGCAGCGTTGCTTTACATAAAGATGGACTGGTGTGAGCAGATGGAGATGGCACAGAAAGAAATGAAATCTTTGGGCCGAAACTGCTACCCATTCAGCTGCAATTGCTTGAGAGATTACAACCATTGAGATTGGGCCAGGTGATCTGCATTGGAACAGTAGGAAGAATGTGGAGTCTTTTAGGTAAGGGGCCTAAATGCTTTTTCCCCCAGGATTAACAAGTTGGTAGCCCATCTGGTTCTGTGGAGTATTTAAATGCAGGAAGAGAGGGTCATTGGATTTGCAACACAGTTTTATTTTTGAAAAATGACCATCAGCGTGTGAAGCAGGTATGCTGGATTGCCTGCATTTTGCTTGGGTTCTTTCGGCGCAGCAACTAGAATGCTTTTTATAACACATGTCCCATATGTTTTGGCATGTTGTGTTTTCAGTATCATTCAGTTCAAGAAAATTTGTGATTTCCTTTTTGCTTCCTTCCATGATTCACTCATTGTTTAATAGGTATTGGTCAGTGTCCAGGAGTTGTGTAATTTCTGTCATTTCTCTTGTTAATTTCTAGCTTTAATGAATTGTGCTCCAATATGATGCAGGAAGTTATGTCAATTTTTCTAACTTTATGGAAGCATGCTATATGCCCTACTATATGATCTATTTTGGAAAAGATTTCTTGGGCTGTTGAGAAGAATGTGTATTCTGTAGAATCAGGGTGGAATGTTCTAAAGATATCAATTAGGTCTAATTGATCTATTGTGTTGTTAAGATTTTTTTTTTATTTCCCTGTTGATTTTCTGTTTGGATGATCTGTCTATTAAAGATATTGTCATATTGAAGTCCCCTACTATGATGGTGTTGTAGTTTATTTTTGAGTTGTTGTCAAGTATGTTTTGCTTCATAAAATGTGGCGCACCCATGTATGGTGCATATATATTTATGATAGTGATATCCTCTTGTTGGGTCGTTTACTTGATGACTAAAAAGTGGCCTTCTTTATCCTTTTTGATTGCTTATGGTTTGAAGTCTATTTTTTCAGAAATTGCTATACCCATACTTGCTTATTTCTTATTTCCATTTAATTGGAAAATTATTTTCCACCTTTTCACCTTGAGGAGGTGTCTATCTTTAGTGATGAGGTGGGTTTCTTGAAGGCAGCAGATGGAAGGGTTCATTTTTTCACCCTGTTAACTTGTGTCTTTTGACAGATGAGTTAAGTTCATTAATATTCAAAGTTATAACAGCAAAGTTTGATTTAATCCCTGTGATAATAGAGAATTTATGGGGTTTAGTGTTTGTTTATTTTCATGCCTGGTCTAGTTTTGATTATTGTGTTCATTGTCTTGTAGGCTCTTAAGGTTGGTTGCTTGACTCTTCAGTGTGGAATATTTCCTGAAGTATTCCCTGTAGGTTTGTCTTTGTGTACATATAATCATGGAGCTCACTTTTATCATGGGAAGTTTTCCTTTCTCCCTCTATTATGAGGGATACTTTCACTGAGTACAGTAGTTTGGGTTGGAAGCCATAGTTTTTTTTTAGGCTTTCAAGTACTCCATTCTAAACCTTTCTGGCTTTCATGGTTTCCATTGAAAAATCTGATATAACTATGATGAGATTGCCTTTGTATGTAATGAATTGTTTCTTTCTTGCTGCTTTTAGCACCCTCTCTTTGTTTTCCTTGTTTAGTGTTTTAACTGTGGTGTGCTGGGAGAGTTTCTTCTTTTGTCTTGTCTGTTTGGTGTTCTGCAAGCTTCTTGTATCTGGATGGGCCTCTCTTTTATGAGATTGGGAAATTTTTCTTCCATAATTTTGTTTAAAATGTTTTCCATATTTTTGGCCTGGATTTATTCCCCTTCTGGTGCATCAATGATCTGGATATTTGCTCATTTTAGGGTATCCCACAATTGTAACATATTTTGGTCACATGATTTTTTTTGAAGTTTTCAGAGATTTTGGACTCCTGATCAATTTTTTTTGGTCTTGTCTTCCTCATCTGAGGTTCTGTCCTCCACATGGTAAACTGTTAGTGAGGAATTTTAGAGAGGCTTTTTTTTGTTTGTTTGTTTGTTTTTCATGGTAGGGGCTTGCCCTCACCCAGGCTGACCATTGTATTCTAGGCAATCTTGTTGGAGATGTCTCAACTTGTTGTTTTATGTCCTTTTTGCATTGGGTTGAAAAATCTTATATTCTTTAGGAGGAAGCATGTTTTTTGTAGGACCTTCAGTGAGTAGTCTGTTTTGTATTTGAACTGGATTGGAGTGGGATCACATTGTATCCACAGTTGCACAGGTTGTGTTGATTAAAAGTTTGACAGCATCTCTGGGCTGGTGGCTGACAAGAGAGCTGTGGCTGGAGGTGTACAGCATGAGCCCCAAACATGCTGGCACCCTGGGTGACAGGCCCCAAGCAAATGTGCCCCTCACTCACCTGGAGTGTACCAACCTCACACACCCTGTTGCCCAGAAAGAAGTATAGGCGCCAAACATGTGGCCCCCTCACCTGCCCTGGGGTGCACAGGTCCCAAACACAAGGGTACCCTGAATGCACAGGCCCCAAACATTATTTAAGGGTATTTGAAAGGAGGCTTACACTGAAGAGAGGACCTAAGAGCAGTGTGGAAGGGGTAGGAGATTAGTTGTCCCCTTGGTTGTAAACAAAGACAGTCATAGGTTTAGTTAAGAAACTTCATATCAATTCAATTCCTCAGTTTTAGTTATTGATGCCAGGAAGAGTAATAATGATTTCCATAGCCTTTTTCCTTGAGAAATGTCAAGACCATCCCATCACTGGAAACCATTGCTTGCCTACCACCTAAGATTGCAGTTCAGATTTATCTTTGGGACTTCAATGTAAGGAGAGAAAAGGCAACTATCTGGGTATACTAGATTTCATTTGTTGTTCATGTTTATAGGGAGTATTTCTACATTGATGGATTTACTGGACTAATTGAAACCACCCCTGTGTGAGGCTTAGATAGAAATTGCCTTATCTGAAAAGCTTAACTATTTTAATAGATAAAGGTGCTCTTTCAATGTCTGATACCCTGGGCTCAATTCTCCTGCACCCACATAAAGCTAGATGCAAAGTGGCACATGCATCTGGAGTTTGTTTGTCAGTGGCAAGAGGCCTCGGGCACTCCCATTCTCTCTTTTTTCCCTCCGTTTTCTCTCTCTCTCTCTCTCTCTCTCTCTCTCTCTCTCTCAATTCCTTTCCCTCTCCTCTTGCAAACAAACAAACAAATAAGCATTCATTAAAGAATGATCCTTCTTCAGTAGATACTAGGTCATAGTTCAACCGTAATGCTCAAATTTACCTGCCCTTGGATATTCCACTATATTCCATGTTCCCCCCACCACCACCCAAGTATTTCTAAAAAGTTCAGGGAAATGTTCATTTGTAACAGAAATTGAAAATAGTGGTTGTTGCTACCATTGTCGTCTGGCTACTGCCAGCCTTCTTTGCCTTCCAGTTTCATTCATCTTGGTCACTTTCTCCAAGGTGGGCACAGCCACCTCCCACAAATGACTTTTGGATGTCTCCCAGTGTTATGAAGGATTGGAGGCTTCAGAAGGGAGTCATGGCCAAAAGGATGTGAAATTTATTCCAGATAGGCCACTTTTTAAGGTCACCTGTGGTGTGTACCTCTAGTCTAGCTCTCAAGTCCCCTCCCACTGAAGCCACCTGCATGTTGCGTACCCACTTACAGTGGAGTGTCCTTGAGCACATCTCATACATAGAGTCCAGACCTTAAACCCTATAGACATGCACACATCCACACTTCTTCACCCCTCTTCCAGGATGACTGGGCATAGCCATTATTTAAGGGAAAAGGCCACAGTAATAAGGTTTCCCTAAAGACTCTAAATAAAGCAGAACACATGAGCCTAATTATACACCTTTTCCTAGTTCAGCCTCTTCAACCTTTGGTGACATCAAATGTGACTTAAACAGCCTGGGCTAGAAGATGAGCAGTCCCAGTCCATGCATGGCTCTTTCATATGTTCTTGCTTGTAGTATGGGTTGAGTGGAGCATGAGGATTTCACCAAGGCCTTTCTAGGAAGCTGCCATATCCAGTGTTCCCTGCAGCTCCTGGACATGAATTCTGACACAGAAGCACACTGTTCTGCAACACACTTTCATATAAAGAATGAGAAATGATAAATCCAACCCAGGGAAGAAACATGTCTCTAGCGACTAGACATCTAGACATGCTGTAGAAACATGGTGTACTGAAAGGTCTGCCGGATATGCATTGCCAAACAGAATTTGGCTTCACTTGGAGCAGATTGCAGCTAGTTTGCTTTTTGGTCTTTCCCAGAGCCGTGTGAGGATTACATAAGCAGAGGACCCACTTGAGTGGCTTCTCAGAGGAAAAAAAATGTTGTTATTCTTTAAAGAAATTTAAGCTGCCACACTCAGAGACAGACTGCATGCCACTTTTCCAGCTTGAAAATAAAATGTACTAGAGAGGAGTTACCAGAAAAGACTAGCCCCAGAAAATGATCATAAGCGTAACAAAGCTACAGTAATTAAGTCAGTTTATAACTGAGGCATAGCTGGAAGATTTCTTGAATCAATACGAAGTTTAGAAATAAGCCTGCACATGTTTAGGGCATTGACACTGGAGAACAGCATTTGAAATCAGTGAGACAAAATTAGATAAATAAAAAATTATATATTGGGCAACTGAAAATTTGAGGGAGAACATATAGGTAGGGCATTACCACATATCTTGAAACAGTACAAATTCCAGGTAATTAAAGCATGTATACTTAAAGAATTAAGTTATGGAAGTTGTATTAGTCAGGGTTCTCTAGAGGAAACAGAGTTGCTAGAATGGATTGTAGTAAAAGAGGAATTTATTGAGGTAGCTTACAACAGTCCAATAATAGCATTATGCAGGTCCATGGGTGAATGAAACAGTAGCTGTTCTGTCCATGTGGCTGGATGTCTCAGAAGTCTCAATTCAGTCCTGAAGGCCTGATGGCTCCCTGGGGAGTCACTGCTCTTCAATCCATGATGTGAGGCCAAGGAAACAGGGTTCCAAAGTCCAGGAAGGGTAGGAGAGCAGGATGTGAGTACAAGTCACCAACAAGCACCAGCACCGGGAAGGGGGTGGGGGCGGGAAGGAAGAGAGATTCCATTCCTCTCAAGCTTCCTTATATCCAGTCCCTTTCTGGAAGGCCCACCTACTGGGGGGGGGGGAGGAACGACTCACTCTGGAGAAGGGACCTCCTGCTTTTTCAATCCTTTCTGAAGGCAAGCTCAGAGAACCACACACAATTACTGTAGATTATTAAACAGGTAAAGTCAACAATAAACGTAACCATCATAAGTCCACCCCTTGTCAACTTGACATCAAATCATATCTCCTTACGTCATACTTAGTTTTCAAATGAAGACAGTAATAAGATCATAATTCCACCTAACAAAATATAGCTATCCCATGTACAACCAGAAATGCATAATCTCCCCCCAACATAAGGCAAAGTCTCTTGATGAATGCTTAGTCTAATATCTAATAATAATATCTAATAAATATAAATTCAATGATTAACTAATGATATAGTTTCAATATTGATTACATAACAGAGGGAAAACAAAGGTGTTGGTATACATATGGGCAAACATTTTTAGCAAGTAATAAAAAAAAAAAACCACTCATGGCAATTACAGCCCTTGTTTTTGTAATTGGTCGATGGCCTTAGTTGGTATTTGTGACTACCTTCTTCAACTACCTATTCTGTATTTCCTCAACCTTCAGCAAGCACCTCAGCAGGTCTTGGTTCTTTAAAAGGCTATTCCACTATTCTATCAAGCCAGTTGCTTCATGGTGGTGGGGCACATGGTAGGAGCAGTGGATTCCATGATCATGAGCCCACTGCTGCACTTTCTTGGCTGTGAAGTGAGTTCCCTGGTCTGAAGCAATGCTGTATGAGATACCATGATGGTGGATAAGCACTCTATGAGCCCATGGATGGTAGTTTTTGCTGAAGCACTCCAGGCAGGAAAAGCACATTCATAACCAGAATAAGTGTCTATTCCAGTAAGGAAAAAAAAAAAACACTACCTTTTCCATGATGGAAGTGGTTCGATATAGTCAACCTGCCACGAAGTTGCTGGCTGGTCTCAAAGAGGAATGCACCCATAATGGGGCTCAGTGTTGGTCTCTACTCCTGGCATATTAGACTCTCAGCAGCAGCTGAGTTAGCCAGATCAGCCTTTGCTAGTGGAAGTCCTCTCATGGTTTGATCCAGGTGCCCCCCACAAACGAATGTGTTCTGAATGTTAGAGCCCCAGCTGATGGCAGTTTGTGTCTTAGAACCTCATTAGAGCTGTGTGGTTGGGGGCAGGCTTATGGGTGTTTTAAGCCAGCTTTCCCTTGCCAGTGTTTGGCACACCTTCCTGCTGCTGTTTACAGTGCTGTGGTGGAGATGATATCCACCTGTCTGCTCATGTCATCATTTCTCCTGCCATGATGGAGCTTTCCCTCGAGTCCATAAGCCAAATAAATGCATTCCTCCACAAGCCACATTTTTTGTGGTGCAGCAATGAGAGAAAGTTGACTACAACAGATTTGGTACCAGGATGTGGGGTCTGTTGCTGCTAGAACCCTGATTCTGTGGCTTTGGCCTTTTGGAACTAATATGCAAGAGGAATGTGGACAGATTTGAAATGGCTTAAAAGATACCTGACAGTTCTGTGAGTACAGCTTGATGAACCATTCTGGTCAGAGTTAAAAAGACAAGAATGCAGTGAGTACTATGGACTGTGCAGTTTGGCTTATGAGAGTGAGAATAAACCTTGTCAGGACTGTGCCAGAAGCAGTTTGTGTGAGAGGCTTGCTGCACTCTGCCTGCCTGTGTCCTAAAAACTTGTGCAGGGTTGCTTTGTGTGGAAATTAACTGGTATGAGAAGATGGAGATGGCAGAGTAAGAAAGGAAATCTTTGGGCCAAAACTGCTGTCCATTCAGCTGCAATTGTTTGAGAGATTACAACTATTGAGACTGGGCCAGGTGATCTGCATTGGGACAGCAGGAAGAATGAGGACTCTTGAAGTAGGGGGCCTGAGTGCTGAAGGAGGTTTCCTGCTCTTCAAAGTCAGCTTTATTCCCTTCTGGATTGACAAATTGGTAGCCCACCTGGTACTATGGAGTATAACAAACACAGGAGGAGAGGTTCATTGGATTTGTAGCATGGTTTTTGGCCATGGGCAGTGTGGAGCATATGTGTTGGATTGCCTGCATGTAGGCTGGATGGAGCCATGAAGATGAACCATGGGCTGCAGTGGAGACCCAGTGAAATGCCAGTTATGGGATGGCTGCCAAGGAGAGCTGCCAGCACTGGATGAAGTTTTCCTGGACTGAGCAGCTGAGCTGGAGGGGCGGAATTGGATCTCCAAGAGACTTGTTAACTGTTTAGAATTATTGGACTTAGAGATAAAGTTTGATGATGCCCTGCTTGTTTTAAATCTTGCATTGGTTCAATTTGTTTTGCCATGCCCAATGCTATATTTTGCAATGTGAATATTCTGTGCCATTATGGGTTTGGTTTTTTTGGTATTGTGGCTCAGTTGAAAGAAAAACTGTGGGGAACTTATGGAGTTGAGCTGGACGTATTGTATTTTATATCATGTGTGATTATTAGTTTGTGAGAGCCAGGGGTAGACTGTCTTGGTTTGATCCAGGTGTCCCCCACAAACAAATGTGTTCTGGATGATTGCTCCCCAGCTGATGGCAGTTTGGGTATTAGAAACTCACTGGTGCTGTGTTGTTGGGGGCAGGCTTATGGGTGTTATAAGTGAGCTTCCCCTTGCGAGTATTTGGCACACCTTCCTGCTGCTGTTTGCAGTGTTGTGGTGGAGGTGATGTCCCCTCCTCTGCTTATGCCATCATTTTGTCTGCCATGATGGAGCTTCCCCTAGATTCTGTAAGCCAAAATAAACCCATTCCTCATCAAGAAGCTTTGGTTGAGATCTTTTCTATGCCGCAACAAGAAAGCTGACTACAACAGAAGTCCTGGTAGAAAATACTAGTGAAGAAAAAAATGAAGAATTAGGCTCTTGAAGCTTAAATATAAAACCTGGAAGCTATAAAGAACAAGCCAAAGTTGATGTATTGGACTGTGTGTGAAACATATAAAAACTTCAGAATTTTAATAGTAATGTAACTATAAAAAACCTATAGTATAATAGGTAAAGTATGAATTCATATGATAAACACATGGTAATTTCATGTAGATATATTCTTACAAATCATGAACAATACAAAAGAAAATGAATAAAGGACATGAATAGATTTTTTTACAAAAGAAATTATATTTTTGGGTATGTGTCTGCATGTGAGTATAAGTAGAGCATTAAAAATCCATAATTTGAATTTTTATTGGTGTGTCTATTCCTAATTTTATTCATAATTTCAAAATGTAAATTACAACAATGAAATGTGATTTTCAGCCATTGGTGAATACAAGGTTTTTGAAAAGGATATAGACCATCATTTAGGGACAACTAGCATTATCTATCGAAGGTTACACTGTGAATACTTCTTAAGCCAAGGATTTTACTTGCAAGATTTACTTGCCTAGCTGGGCAAAGCTGCATGTACAAATAATTTAACTGTGGCATGGCTTATATAACCAGAAATTGAAAGTCACTTCGCTTAGGGGAGAATTCATTAAATAACTCTGACCAAACACAATTTAGTCCTTTAAAACATTAGATCTGAGTGTACTGATATGGATAAATGACTAAATACATCAAGTTTTAAAATTCAAATGACAGAATACCTCTTTTGCATGATTCCCATTTGAATATTTTAAAACATAATATATATAAACATGCTTGCATATGTCTTCATTTCCCCAGGAATATAAAATACACTGTGAAGTGTGGTTACTAGTGGCAAGGGCACAAGGTGAGGAATGAGATACAGGGAGGATCACATGCCCCTGTGCCCAAGTGAAGATTTTTCTCTGAATGTGTAATAGGTTTACAAAACATACATTGAGTCTTAGGTCCAATTTTGACTATGAAGGCACACTATGTGCAGGAGTCGAAGCATTTGTTTGCAAGGCGATTGAAGGAGCAGCACATGCAGTCAGCCCTCTGAATTTCCCTTCCCTCGTTCTACTCCTAGGCACACAGAGCCACCAAGGCTTTCTGATATTTCCTGCCTCTGCCCAAGGTGGGAAACTGCAAGACCTTGGCAGAGAATGTGTTCAACTTCCTTCTCCTTGGCTTTTATTCAGGCTTGATTTTTTTTCCCTCTCTTCCTTCCTATCACCTCTCACCACCACTCCTTTACTGCTGTGCAGGGCAAAGATGGCTCCTAACACTTCTTCTTTTGGGCTTTTTGGAGCTCCTGCTCTGTCTGTCATCATACTTTAGGACCCACATGCCTTTTGAATAAGAAAATGGTACGAGATAGAAAATAATGGTTGTAACTGAGAAACTCAGCCAAAGCTTTCTCTACTAAGCATCTAACATTAAGGATCTGAAATGGTAAGAAACATCCCATTTTAATTACTTTAAGCTCATGTACTTTAGAAAACATTAGAGTTGCTTAAAGGCAACAGCCTGAGAATTGCTCAGGGAATGTTAGGATAATGAGAATCTTTGACACAGATTGCATTTGTTATCACGATGGCAAGAAGGTATAGACTGAAGGGACTTTGAAATTTGACAACTCTTTTTTTTTTGTTTTGGAAAACTAGACATGATTCTTTAGGTTGAGTTTTCATAACTGCCTGCAGAAATAGCTGCTAAATATTCTGTCAGCTTTATTTCCTTTTCTTTTGCCCTGAAAGAAGCATTTAGGCTCCAGTCAATGGTGTGGAAATGATAGGATTCCCGTAACTGGATTGGAGGTTAAAGACCTGGAAAGTTTCATTACTGATAAGTCACTGCCCTGAAGGAAAAGCTGATGGAAGTGGAGTTCAACTTTGCTCCCAGTGAAGGCGGCTCTCTGAGCTCCAGTGGGCATAGAGGGCAGGTGTCTCTTTCTGGCAAATTTTCCCAAGTTTACGGGTGTGTCCTTGAGAATTCACAGGTGCAGTAACTTGGATTTGAGGTCATGCATCTCCAGAAGGTAGCAAATACTAGTGTGCATGGGAGTATGCATATGGGGTGTGGATCAGAAAATAATCGGGATCACTTTGATTATTTCTTCTTTGGACCATTGAGCGAGCTTCTGTGCTTCAGAGGACTAGGCCAGGAAGGATCAATTTCTTCATCCTTCTCAGTGTGAGGCTGTGATGCACTTTATGCTCATGCTATAGTGCATGCGTGCATATGTAAAAAAGATTTTCTGAGAGAGAAAGGGATAGGTTTGGGTTTCATGCAAATCCAGACAAATGAATTTTCCCTATTTTTAAGTAAGAGGATATGTTTATAGAAGCTTTACATTAATTAGGGATTTAAGCTAATTCTAAAAAATTGTTTATAGCTGACTTTGAAATCATAGTATGTTTTCAAAGCCATCTCTTTGGTGTGCTGTTATAAATGACAATAAGATGTTAGAACAGAAAGAGTCAGTCTCTCAGTGTGATCCAGCCTCCCATCCTTCATAGACAGCTCTTCAGGAAGGCAGGTCCATAATGGAACACACAGATAGAGTAAATTGACAAAGCTCTATGTTTGAGAGTTGGGTTTGAACTTGAAGTCTCTGCCATAGGACTCTGGGGAGCTTCTGGGATTGTGTGAGCATAGTTTCTATTTCCTGCCCAGGAGTTTTCCAATTTATCATATTTTCCTCCTGCAGTTCCTGTAGTGGAACTACAGATAGGGAGAGAGGCAGTAAGAAAGAATGCAACCATTTCCAACTAATGTCCAAGATGACCCAGGGCACAAATGGAGCTGTGTGCTCAGGCTTGTCACTTGACAGAAAGAGAAAGGAGCTCAATACAGAAACCAAACATTGTGCAAGCTCACCACTTCAGCCGTGTGGCCAAATCAGGAGACAGAGCCATTCCAACATGCATACTGCTGAGCACCAATACTACACAATAGTGGAAGTGGCCTAAATGTGGTGTGACAAACCAATCCAAACAGCCACCCTTGATTCTTGGTAGTGTTTGCAAGTAGAAGGAGAAAAGGTGAAGAAACCTCAAGATGAATAGGAGGTGGGGGGAGGCTCCAGAGCTTTTCCCTTTTCTTACAGATTCTGGGGACCTTAGGAATCATCTCACCTTATCTACACATTTTGTAGATAATAAATTTATTTCAGTGAAGTGAATTCGACCAGCAGATTCAGGATTAGAGTCAGTGACATTGGCCTCAAGCACTCACATGTGTAAAAGATGCAGTGGTAACTGCAGATCAAAGGACACTGAGAACTCTGTTGGGAAACATCATGCTGCACAGGTCTGGAACATATTTCAGGAATTCATAAAAAGTTCCATAAATTAACAGAATCTTCCACAACTTAATAATCATGGTGTTACTTGTACAATACAATGTGAATTTATGCTTCTATAAGAATGCTTTTGTTGTTGTTGTTGAACACACCATACAGTCCTGTACATTGTAGAGGAATATTGCTATTAAATTAGAGATATCAATGAATATTTTTATTTTAAGTTTGGGATTTGTGGCTGTGTCCAATGAAGTATGGAAGAAATCAAACTGACTGTTTAAAACCAGTCTTTAAAGACTCACAACTGTCTTTTCAGAAAACCCTGTCCTCATTTAGCAAACCCATGGAGGTGGATAAGGTAGAATCTTTCTAACATAAAGACTGTTCTGCAGAATAATTTCGTAAAAATAGACTGAGTGCAGCCCAATTATTTCTACTTGTCTGAAAATCGAGTGAATGGTCTGAAGCATGCCTTCGGAAGGGGACTGTGCGGGTGGAATTGGCAGTGATTCCCCTTTTGTTTCTGATTACTGAATCTATTTCTAACAATACCCTGGGAAGGTTTTGGGGAAAAGTCCATGAAGCAGGAAAAGTTGGTGCATGTGTAAGGAAAACTTACCCCATGTAACTAGTTGATCTGATATTATACCATAATATAAATATATTATGAAACACGTAAGTTTCACAATTACAGATTTAGTTAAAAACCAGTGAAACTTGAGGCATATTGAGATCAAGATTTTTTCTCATTTGCCGGAGTGCTTAGGAAACTTCTCCAATTCATTATTATAGGGGGATTTAAAATATTAAATGTATTAATTGTATGATAGTGTATCTTGCTGCATATTAATCATAATGCTAGATTTTACATTCATACCCATTTCAACTGAAACAATGAAGATTTTATCATCTGCTTAAGCTAATAGTAGGGGACATGAAATTATAGTCTGGGAGTCTTAAACTTTGAATTGAGATTTGGTGATTTAAGTTATAGATTCCTCACTTTCAATAAGGAACTTGGGCAAGCTCTCTGGTGCTAGGTTTTCCAACAGGGACCTGTTTAACTAGTTCAAACAACGGGAGGGTCAGGGATGACTGCATGAGAGTGATGCATATAACAGTGCATGGGGCTCATCACATGTTCAGTGGATGCTGGTGTTTACATATCCTAGCTTCTGATGCATTGCATGTATTTAAAACATCAGTGTCATTTCCCCTTTTGCCCTATTTGAATGTTGCAGTCTCCTTTCCTTACAATCACATTGCTAGGTATACCAACAATCATTTTATGCTAATTAAATATTCTTATAGCCAACACATCCCTCTTTTCAGGTCATATCACCAAATAAGGTAGGGTTTGGATTTAAATTGCTTGTGAAGACAGTTAACTACTATAATACTACTGCGTACTTTGGGGTTCGTGCTTTAAGTAAGTGAAGAACTTTATCTTCAACTTGAACTTGGTATGTTGACATTGTAGTCAATAATTCCTGGGTCAACTAAGATAGGCATAGAGCTATAAATTTGAATCAACATTTTCCTTGACTATTCTGCTTCAAGTTGTGAATCCTACAGAATAAATTTTAGAATAAACTTGGATAAGGAAGTCTCCACTGTTTTCTTCATTAGCAATGGAACCAGATGTGTAGAAGATGTTTTGTTCTAACACATTCATTTACCAAAGTGTATTCAGTGCCCATTCTGCTGGGCACACTGATGAGGCATCTGTGGTTCATTAATGAGTAAGATAAAGAAGACTGGGTCTGTTGTGTAGTCTACCTAATAGATTCTGAAAGCTCCAAAGTCATCCTGAATTTTTGAAAAGGAGTTTTTTAGTTTGAAACTCTGTAGTGGAGATGTTCAAAGGCTTGGTTGCTTTCATAGCTTATAATGGCATTTCCTCTATTGTCCTTGAGTATAAATAAAAAAAAACCTAAGGAAATTGAAGTAACTGTTTTTATTAATAAATTCATACTGGTTGTATGTAGTCTGGATATAGAATATGCCATATTGTTTGCAACCTATGTTGGTGTTTATTAGATTAATAAAGGATCATGAATGACTGGGAAGATATTTCAGTTGGTAAAGTACTTACCTCACAAACCCGAGGGCCTTAGTTGAATCCTCAAACCCATGTGAAAAACATGGTGTATAAGACCAGTGCTGGAGACGCAGAGACAGGAAGATTCTTGAGGCTCTCTAACAAGCCAGCCTACCCTTCTTGGTGAGCTCCAGGTGAATGAGAAACCCTGTCTGAAGAGAAATGTGAACAAAGATCCTGAGTTTGTCCTCTGTTCTCTATGTGCACACGAACCAGGACACACATATGCACCCTCACATCTGGAACTTTCACACACAGTTTTTTAAAAATATCCTAGCTATAAGGACAAATAGGAGGCATTAATGACTGTTTACTTTTTTATGGAAAATCTGAAGATTCTCTGCTAACAAATATGAGAATTAAATAGGGATTTTTATTTAGTAAATATTTATGAGAGAGTATCAAAAACAATGATGCCCTCTACTCCCAATCAGAAACTGCCCTCTTCATGAGCCCCTCTGGGTAAAAACACTGATCTTTATTTCTGAGTCCAGAAAGAAAACAGTCAGCATAAAACAACTCCACGAAGCAGCTGCTATTTGGTGATTAAGCTCAGAAATTGAGGAGCTAAAATACCTGGGCTAAAATATTTGACTCTGCTTTTAACTAGTAATATAACATTGGAAAGCTACTTAACCTCTTAGTGCTTACATTTTCTTCTCTAAAAAAGTAGATGATAAGAATAGTGTGCACCTTGTGACTTCCTCCTGAGAATGATTTAAAACATGTGAAACATTGCTAAAGATGCCTGTTACACAGTGAGTATGCAGCCAGAGCAGGCATTATTGTTCACAGGTTCACTGTGTTTGGTCATCCTGATGGCTCTCTTTAATGCATCCTCCCAGGGAAATAATTGTGGGTCTTTGCTGAGTGAGTCTGACTTCTGTGTCCTTTTGTATTCCTTAAAACCCCAGAACATTGTGAGATGTCCCAGATTGGGGGATAGAGAAAGTGAAAGAAATGTGTGTTGTTCTCCACTTCCATCACTAAATGTCTTACAAGTTTGGAAGCCTAGGATTGTTAATTGAAATAGCCTTTTTATCTCAGGGAGGAAGTGAGGAATGAAGGCATGTGCCAAGTTGCCATCCATTTTCCCCCTTGTGCCTGGAGGAAGCTGAGGCCTTGAATCTGCCTAGGAGGTAAAGTGCAGCATTTTTAGTCAGAGGCCCTAGGTCATGATAATTGGTTTAGGTAAAAGGTTCTCTTAGAATTCACAAGACACTGGCACCTAGTGAGGGAAGCAGTATGTAACTGTACTTAAAAGCTGGTGCTCATTCTAAATTGTGCTTTTAAGTGTTCTAGGAAAAAGTACTCAGCAAGGAATCATCTTTGCTAAGCACAGCCTAGTTAGCAACGGCCAAGTACTATAGCATGCACTCCTTGGGCAAGGGAAGGATGGCTAGTTCAATGAATAAGAAACTTGTTTCTGTGTTAGTCAACTTGCTGCTTTGACAAAATACCGAGTATACAGTAACTTAAAGAGGGAAAGGTTTATTGTGGCTGTAGATTCAGAGATTTCAGGTCCCAGTCACTTGTCCCCATCACATGGAGCCGTAGATGAGAAACTGTCATGACAGGGAATGAATGGGTGCACCAGGGCCTCCAGCCACTGCATATGAACTCCAGTTGCATACATGACTTTGTACATCTGGCTTTATGTGGGTACTGGGAATTAAACCACGGTCCTTAGGCATTGCATGCAAGTGCCTTAAACCAATGAGCCATCTCTCCAGCCCAAGTGGATTAATATATGTAGAAATCTTGGAATAATACTTTGCTCATAGTAATAAATATGGAAGAATTAGCTTTTATGGTTGTTATATATTTATGATCATGAAATATTGTGAATAAATAATCAAATGATCAAATGCATTATTAGTTTGTATGAAGAGAATAATCATCAAAATTTATAGAAATACACTTAATCTCATTCGTGACCAATCGGAACCCGTATCTTGTCACTTATCCATACACATTTGAAGAATGGAGTATATAAGGATGATTTTATTTTTATTTTTAGGGCTATGGGAAGTTTCTGTTATACACAAAGAACAATGTTATCCAAATCATCTGTTTATCTGTCAATCTCTCTTTTACCCACAAGACAGAGTAGCATTAAAAATATCTTCAGGTGTTACATATACTGTTAGGGGCATTGGATGTAGAACTCAATTCTCAAAACCGAGTGGCACAATGATGATCTCTGAAAGGCATGCCTCTTTTGTGTCTGTAACAGCTGTCTACTGACTGTTCCTGGAGAGACATACAGGTTGTTCTGTTTTGCTATAACTATCTTCAAAGAATGTTTGGCAGACTCATAAAATAGCTAAGAACACAGACAGGAAGCATTCAAATTTAGCAAAACAGCTGAGCTGCATTTTGTTTAATGGAAATGGAAAGAAGATTCTGTTCTCCTTATACCAAAGATTTATATAAATTGGTCAAGCATCCTTGCTTTCTTCTTGTCTCAGCAATCTTAGGTTTGGGCTTCCATCTAGAACAACAGAATGTCAAGAGAGGAAGCCCTATTTTTTTTTTTCGGGAGGCTGACAAAAAGGAATTAAGACAGTGAGTAAGCCAGCCAGCATCCATGGTGTTAATATTCCCACTTCTTCCTCCACCTGGTGTTCTGTTTGGCTCTGGCTTAGCTCCCATGTTGCACATACTCTAACCGACTGTGGTAGTTTGCATCAAATGTCCCCCATAAATTCATGCGTTCTGAATGCTTGGTGTAGCTGGTGGCAATTTGGGAGGTGGAGCCTTGCTGGAGTAGGTGTGTTTCTGTGGGCAAATTTAGGGATGTTATAGTGAGCTCCTCATTGCCAGAGGTCTGCTTACTCTCCTGCTGCTGTTTCCACCTGTTATGGCAAAGATGATGCCCAGCTTCTGCTCATGCAATTCTTTCCCCTACCATCATCCTCTTGTGACCATAAGTCAAAATTTAAAAAAAAAAAACAACTTTCCTCCCATCAGCTATTTTAGTCAGGTGCTTTATCCCAGAAATGAGAGGATAACTACAACACAGGCCTACTGTAGTGCTTTAAGTCCATATCACCTCACCAGCCCATTGAAGACCTTGTGTCGTATGCCTTCACGGACAACTAAGAAACATCAGAAAGTTCATGAGAAACTTGTTGATCTAAGTAGGGGACAGAAAGAAGCATTCAGTGACCACTGCCCACAGCCTCATAGTGATGTAGAAATGTTGACAAAGAGGTTTTGGAATAAACAAGGAAAGACCTTCTACCTGTCAGTGAAGAATTAAAGCAACAGAGATATAGTGAAGTTTCTTGCCATAAGTGCAGAATTAAACTCATGGAGGTTAAACAATATAATGGGAAATGTAGGAACCAACAAAGAGGAGTATAATTTCACTTATACACCGTGGGAGGCTCACAGTGAGCATGGAGAGATATCCACTCAGGCTCACTCAACTAGGCTTCCTCTTGTGAATCATAGACCACAAAAAAATGATTGTGCTTTCCATTTTCTCAATTTTCCTAAGGCTTGCATGAGACATTCCACATACTGAAGAGAGAAGTTAACTGTGCTATCTATGGTATGATTATCCTTT
>PVHP010018464.1:0-33103 GCA_004024765.1 Zapus hudsonius | reverse complement strand
TCACCCACCACGACTCAGGGAACTGAGCGGAAGAGGGGGCGGAAAGATTGTGAGAGCCATGGTGGGGGAGACTGTCCGGAGGCATGGCACCCATCAGTAACAACACACTTGGGCCAGGAAGACCGGGATGAGTACTAAGATATACAGGATCCCTTGCCACAAGGACTAATACAGACAGCCCACAGAGGAGGATATACAACTGATCAGGGATGGGGAGGGGGGCAAGTGGGGAATTCGGGATAACAACGCATGGTTTGCCCACTAAATAATGTAACTCATTATGGATAATAAATATTAAAAAAAAGAACCAGCATTATGCATGACACAAATTGGCAACACCTGGTTACTCCCAACATCTTAAATCATATGGAAAGGCAGAGGGGATTTTATTGTTATAATAGCTTGCAGTGACTGGGCTTCTTTGAATGGGGAGCTACCATCCTGCTATTTTGGGAAATGGTCCTGTTTCTAAGTTGTGTTGATCATGGGGCACACCCAGTTTGAATTGATCTCTGGCATCTTAGTGCAGAAGACCAGTTCCAAACTAGAGCTCCCATGAAGTATTCTATGGAAGGTTTATGAAAATGAAATCAAGCATTTAAGAATGGTGCCATAATAGAAGTGGGAGAAGTGGTATACTGAAATGCAAAGTGCTATTTGGTATGAAATAGAAAAAAAGAAAAGGAAGATATTGAAATCTAAGAAGAGAGTTTTTCAGATTAATTTCTATAAAAGCCTTCTTCTAGGAGTGTAATATATTTATGTGGAATAAAATGTTCACTGACATTTTGTTTTTGCATTAAAAAAGACTCATGTTGATGCAGAGAAAATGGTTCGGTAGATAAAAGAGCTTTCTGCACAAGATGAGCACCTGAGTTCAATCCTAGAACCTAGGTAAAAACGTCAGGTGTGCCTGGGCATACCTATAACCCCAGCACTGGGGTTTGAGGAGAATGGCTAAGGCTCACTGGGTAGCCACATTAGAAGAAAAACAGCGAGCTCTAGATTCTGTGTGAAAGTTTGTTTCCAGGAATTAAGGCAGAAGAGAGATAGAGGACAACTGACATATTCCTCTGCCTGGTCTCTGCTCAAGCACTCAGGGAGTCAATAACGCAAACACATGTACACACACACACACACACACCACATGTTATACACATACATTTCTTTAAAAAGTGTTGAATATGCACAATTAAATCACAGAGAATATATATATATATATATATATATATATATATATATATATATATATATATATATATATATATATGCACACTGGTGAAAGATAGCAGTTTCCAATTATGAGTCGCAAAACAGTCGTATTTATCTTTCAAAAATTTAGTTGGTAGATATGTATTTTTCATTGAACATGTACAACCTGAATTTGTGTTCCACATTCTATATATAATACATTAATATGTAGAAACGCAGAAGTCACAATTTCTATTCATTTGACATATAATGGGTGTCGAAAGCTTAACCCACTAAAATAAAATAATGTAATTTCATCCTTTCTGACAAGTGTTACATTTATGTAAGTCATTTTCTATATTGTTAGTCTGAAAGTGCGGGCAACAAGTATAACTTATTGCAAAAGCATCAGAGAATCATTTCCATACTTTACAAGGCAAATACAGACAATATCTAGCAATAAAGTGTGATTTTTTTAAATAAAATTAATCTGAAAAACTATCAGAATTTTGCATGGTTTTAGGATCATCTATGTAAATGGGAGGTTTGTGCCTCATCCTGGTTTCTAGAAGAGCAGCTCAGAACTTGCAAAACATTCACTTGCTTTGTAATGCTACTTGGTATTTCCTGCTTCTATTAATTCCCACTATCCCACTGTAATTTATTTTGTTTTTGTTAGTTGATTTACTTCCTATGAATCAGATTCCAAGGGGTTAGAATACAAGGAGTTAGTTAATCTGTTTTATATTGTCAATCACATGCCAATTTGATGTCCTTTCATAATTGTCAAATGCTTAAGGAAATCACTTAAAGGTCAAAAACAATACCATGCAGGAGTGCAATTCAAAGGGTGTCCTTCCATGAACTTATTAACTGATCAGGGATGGGGAGGGGGGGGAATTGGGGAAGTCGGGATAACAATGCATGGTTTGCCCACTAAATAATGTAACTCATTATGGACAATGAATTTTAAATTAAAAAAAATAAATAAATAAATAAAAATTTAAAAAAAAGATGAATAAATCAGAAAAAAAAATATTAAAAAAATGGCCACTTTGAACGCATTATTTCCACTGGGAACAAGAAACCATTCAATTTGAAACAAACGACCTTTAAAAAGAAATCTGAAGAAATTCCTTTTCCTTGAAAAGCAACTTCTAGAAAGGGTTGCGTTTTAGAAAGGGATAAGGATCCATCTAGTAAAGATAATGTCTAGTTGATTCCCATGACTCCTGAGGGGCTATCATAATACGACACAAATGCTCAACTGCCTCTTTCTTCATATACTCCTTTCCTTGTTTCTCATTTTTGTGTGAATAAATGAATCAGTAAATAAAAGACTCACTCAGGTCATGATGGCAAGGGCTTGTGGAACACAGGGATGCACACACATTCAAGTGACATTTCTTTTCTCATGACGTGTCTGTGACAGTGTTCTAACTGTAACTTCACTGAGTTGAATAAAATGGCTCTACAAAGTTTGAAAGAAAAGGAAATGTATATCTATAAGTAATAGCAGCAAATTCTCTGTTTTTAAATACTTAGACAAAATAAATAAAAAATCAGTTCATTGGGATTGGGAAAGGATTTGATAAGGCAAAGAGAAATAAAAATATTCAAAAGTTGCAACCTTTGCATACTGTTAATGGGAATGTAAATTAGCAAATTCATAACAGAAAACTGAATGCGTGTCTTTCAAAGTAAAACTAAAAGCAAAAGTCTAATGCAATCCAGCAACCCCATTCCATATACACAAAGGAAATGAAATCACTATGCTGATGAGACAGCCAAATACAAATGTTCATTGCACTAGTTAAAAACCAAAAAAGTGCAACAATCTAAATGCCCCAGTTGATGAATATATCAAGGATATATCTAATTTGTAATCTGACATGGCATGAAGAGAACCAGAGATTATTAGCCTATGTGAAGAAAGGGATCAGTTTACTCATGTCTGAGTTCTATAACAGTTCACTTCATGGAATCTGAAAAATGTCTAATCATTACCAAAGGCTGAGAGGAGAAAGTGAGGAAGACCCATATATGAATATTGTATTTGTTAAATTCTCATTGCTGGGTAAAATAGTAGACAAAATCAGGTTAAGGGTGGAAAGGTTTATTTCAGTTTATAGTTCCAGGTTGCAGTCCACATGGCAGGGAAGGCCTGGAAGCAGGATCTTTTTTTTAAAAAAAAATATTTTATTTATTCATTTTCAAGCAGAGAGCTACAGAAAGAGAGAGAGATAAAGAGAGAGAGAGAGATAGAGAGAGAGAGAGAGAGAGAACCAGGGCCACCACCTTGTGGGTCTGGTTTATGTGGGTCTTGGGGAATTGAACCCAGACCTTAGCCACTGGAGGCAAGTGCCTTAACCTCCGAGCCATCTCTCCAGCCCTGGCAGCAGGATCTTGAAGCAGAGCTGATCATATTCATCACAAGGAGGAAGCAAAGGGATTGATGCTGGTGATTAGCCATTCACAGTTAAATTGGGCCTTCCCATCTAACCTAATCTCGATAATCTAGTCTCCCCAGTGATTCTAACTCTTGTCAAATTGACAATCAATATAAACCATCAAAATATCTTGAGTAAAGCATTTAGTAAACCATATTTATTTGACATCTTCTAGGTTTTGGCTAAGTAAAATCGAGAATAACAAGGTAGCTGGCCTAAAGGTGTTTATGTAGCATTTAAATTAATAATAGGTATAAAATAATTTCTATACTGACAGTTCTAAATAGGAAAAGAATAGTCCCAAGTCATTACTTAGTTGCAATCTGCTTGTGCATGCAAATATCTTCACCTCTAAGGGAAACAAATGATTTAAAGAGATTTCCCAAAGATAGTTGTGATGGTTATGTTTTGTTGTCAACTTGACCAGTTAGTAATCTTGAGTGGGTCTCTGAGGTTGTTTATTGGAAGGTGGTCCTCTCAGTAAAGGAGCAGGACTTAAGGAGGCTCAAGGGAGGAACAAACAAAGGTGGGAAATGTGGGAAAGAAATTCCAGACACTCTGGGAGTCAAGAAGACTGGGAAACGCCTCGCTCTAAGGCTATATAAATGGGAAACAAATCACACTCATGTCCTTGCCTATTTGCTGGTGTGTGTATGTGTGTGTGTGTGTGTGTGTGTGTGTGTGTGTGTGTGTGTGTGTGTGTGTGTGTGGTGATGGCTTCTCCCTCTCTTTCTCTGTCTCTCTCTGTCTCTCTGTCTCTCTGTCTCTCTCTCTCTGTTCAGACCTGTGAAAGGGGGACAGCCTATTTCAGCTTTTCCTGGATTTGTAGTGTCAATAAATCCTTTTCTCCCCTAAACTGTTGCCTGGTTTGGAGTTTCATCCCAGTGGTGTGTAGCTGACTAAAATAGTGAAGAAAAATCTGATTTAAAAAAAGGTGTGGGGCAGGAGAGATGGCTCAGCAGTTCAGGCCCTTGCCTCTAGTGCCAAAGGCCCTGGGTTCAATTCCTAAGTACCCACATATGCCAGACCCACAAGGTGGTGGCCCTGGTGCTCTCTCTCTCTCTCTCTTTCTCTCTCTCTCTGTCTCTCTCTGCATCTCTCTCTGCATCTCTCTCTGCATCTCTCTGTTTGAAAATGAATAAATAAATATATTTTTAAAAAATATGTGAACCAGCCTTTATTCAAACTATAGCTCCAAAAGATAGAATACTCATAGGTACCTCTGAAATGCTAGCAAATTTATGATAATCAGTGTATTAATTTTAATGGAATTTTTGGTGAAATGTTAAATAGAATGTCTTTAGGAGATTGTAAGATGAAAAAGAAAGCTTTCTAAAACTATTATAAAGAATCATACTTTGAGTCAAAGATTCAGAAGCTTCAATTTACTATGAGGAAATGTGAATAATGACAAGCATTAAAAACTTAATTAAAAAAATAAATAAAAATGAACACAACTCTCCCCTGATCTTTTTCCAACCACCCCTCCAAAGTTACGGAAATCAATTAAAATAAGCAATCATAGAACTACTAAGTTGACATTCCCATCAACTATGCAAATTTGTTGAGTAATAAAACAATTTCAGCATATTTAATTCATGTAATAGCATGTATACCGAGTAACTTCTTTTAAAATAGAGTGTTTTGTGCTAGAGAGATGACACAACAGTTAAGAACACTTCCTTTGCAAGCATTATAACCTCAGAGGGCTGGAGAAACAGCTTGAGTTCAAATATTTGGACTCATATAAACATCTGGGTATGAGCACACGGTGTCTCTTTAACCCTAACCCCACAGGAATCAAAAAGAAGAGAAGTGATTTTCAGAAAACACAAAAATGGCATACCCACTTGCATATACCACACAGACACAGACAGACACATACAGACATGCACACACACACACACACACACACACACACACACAAAACCAAATGACATAGATGAAAAAAATACTTTGCATTCTTACTAGATAGAGATAGATAAATTAAAGATGCATTGAACTCTAAATTCTTAAGTCAGTGTGAACTAGAACCCTCTTAACTAAGAAATGAGTTGGGTACTTACAAGTTATTTTCTAAGAATTAATTCTGAACTTAAAATCGTCAAAGAATTTACTCCTAGCTTCTGTGGTTGAGCCCAGCCCTCTGCAGGATCTCACGAGGCTTGTTTTTCTCCATCAGGAATGGATTAAAATGCTCCATGAGTCTATAACCCACAGGCATGAGAAGCACTTTGCTCAATGTCTGAAGGTAAAAGCCCAAGGATACTATGAGAAATTTCTGAAATATTTCCATTCAAGACTCTGTGTGTCATTTTATATTTCCTAAATGCTTAACAAGGATGTTATGAGAGATGCCAAGATCAAGTTTTGATGACTTCACATGACACTCTTTCTTGTGTTAGTTACAATGGCAGTTTACCTTTTCGATGCCACTGTGACCCTCTGTATCCTTTATTTCATTACCTACCTGTCCTCTTCTTATTTTTCTTGTTGAATAAGATCACTAGTGAGGAAACAAAGAAAGTGCTATACGCGTGTGACCTCTATGCTTACAGTTCCATATACTTTGAAGTAAATAAAGATATGAAATCAGGATTATGAAACAAATATGCACTTCTGAAAGATGTTTTATAAATTTATAGTCAGATGGTGTAGAACAGCTGCCATAGCTTTTGATAGACAAAGACATCTATCTGGGAAATGAAAGCATGATAGTGGGTTGCTGTAATTCAAATATAATAGCTACTGTAAGGTACAACTATTCAGCCAATATGAGATTATTGGTTTCTTAGGGATTTATTAATTTGATGTATTTTAATCCTAGCCTGCTGAAAAAGAATAATATTGCCACTCAGCTGATGGGTCTCACTTATTGTGTATAGCATTCTGAGTATCTTTTTTGCTCATATCTAAAATTCATCTGGCAGTTTGGAAAAGTCACTGCCACACAGCAGTCGGTCAGCCACAAGCAACGGAAGAGCCACATCCACACTTTAAATGTCACCACATCACCATCTTACTCTGAATGGCTGAAATTTACTTCCCATTGTTAGTGGTGCTGAAAATTGCCACAGGTTTCTACAGTTTATAATGTATTGTCTAAACCAAAAAAAAAAAAAAAAAACATTTCCCAGATTGAATTGACCTTTTAGAAAACAGCACTTTCATCCTTAAAATAAAAGACTGGTGCAATATTTTATTTAAAAAGGTTATTTAGTTATAAAACTTGGAGAAAGGGCAAGGAATTAGAAGCAAGTATATTTTTCTATTTAATGCTTTGCTGTCAAAATTCACAAAACAACTATCACTGATTGCTTAGCCACTTAAATACTGTAGGGAAGAACATGCTGAAAAAACACACATTTTAGCTGTGTCAATAAAAATGTGTAGTAAAAGAATTGACATGATAGATTTATGTCGTCTGATATTTTGCTGTCATTCAGGCAGTTCAATGACATGATCAAGTTTACTGGATCAATCAAAATAAAATATAAGTCTTAAAACTTACCAGTTCAGGCTAAATTAGTGTGTGTGTGTGTGTGTGTGTGTACGTGTGTATTTGTATTTATATGTGTATGAGAGAGACAGAGAGCAGGAAGATAAAGTATGAATAAAGTCAGTTAGGAAGATATTGAAGAGTGTTTCAAACCAATGATTTCACAAGCTGGTGGATAAATAAATACTAGGTTATACATGTAACCAACTGTTGTGGTCAGCTTTCTAGTTCCTGTGCAGAAAGAACCCAAACAAAAGAGGCTTGTGGAGGAAAGGGTTTATTTGGCTTATGGACTTAAGGGGAGACTCCATCCTGGCAGGGAAAACGATGGCATGAGCAAAGAGCTGGACATCACCTCTGCCACTGCACTGGAAACAGAGGCAGGAAGGTGTACAAAATACTGGCAAGGGGAAGCTGGCTTATAACCCCATAAGCCCACCCCTGACAACACAGATCTAGCAAGTTTCTAATTCCCTAACTGCCATCAGCTGAGGATAGATCACTGAGAACATATTCATTTGTTTGTGGGGGACATCTGGACCAAACCATGACACCAACTAAGCAATTTCAGTGAACTTGACTATTTATGATTGGGGTGGTTCATGATTGGATTAAAACAAAGCCTGGAACAGCCAACCTGGAATTCCAGACAATTGAAAATGCTTTTTGTATTCCCTCTTTTATTCCACTTTTATTAAAATTTTCAGTTTGCTGTATGTTATGCTGAGCTTTCTCATTTGCTCACCTGACCAAAAGAAGCTTACGGGAGGAATGGGTTTACTTTGGCTTAGAGACCCTAAGTGAAGCTCCATTATGTCAGGGGAGATGATGGCCTGAGCAGAGGCTGTACATTAGCTCCTGCCAAACATCAGGTGAACAAAAGCAAGAGGAGAATGTGTCAAACACTTGCAAGAGGAACCTAGAAATAACACCCAAGAAACACACCTGCAACAAGGTTTCAATTCCAAAATTGCAATCAAGCATTCAGAGCACATAAATTCATGGGTGACACCTAAATCAAACCACCACATTCTGACCCTGCTCCCCTCTATATACTGATAACCAAACACGATGTAAAATGCAGTGATTTCAGTTCAACTGTAAAAATTCCCCTAGCTGATCCAGACGACCCATGGAGGAGGTTATCCAGTGGAGGGCAGTGGAGGGGAGGGCAGCGGGGAATTGGGGATAACAACTCATTGTTTGCCCACTAAATGTTGTAACTCATTATGGACAATAAATTATTAAAAAAAATTCCCCTAGCTTTTATAGATCCCAGTGATGTTCAAACATCCCCATATTTCAAGGTCTTTAACTGTGCCATTACACCCCCCTAAAAGAAAAAAATAATGGAAAAAATAGAATTCATATTGAAAAAAGATGGCATTGGGCATAGCAAAGATAGAGTGAACTAATACAAGATTTAGTACAAACAGGGCAACATTAAACTCTATAACTCCACTTCCAATATCTCAGTAGAAAGTGTCTGGAATACCAATTCTGCCCTTTAGTCAGGCTACAGACAATTCCAGATGAGTTCATCTGGTGCTGGCAGCTCTCCTTGTCCGCCAACACATTGCTCTGGCATCTCCACTGAATCTTCAGCACAACCCATGGTTCATCCTCATGGCTCCATCAGGTCTATACACAGGTAATCCTACAGGTCTGCTTCACACTGCCCAGGGCCATTTTCAAAAAACAAAACTGTGTTGCACATCCACAGACTCTGTCTTTCCAGCAATTTGTTATACTCCATAGTACCAGGTGAGCTACCAATTTGTTAACCCAGGGGGGAATAAAGCCAGCTTTGGAGATCAGGTGTCCTCCTTCAGCATTCAGGCCTTTTACATCAATGAGTTTGCATTCAGTCTGCTGTCCCAATGCAGATTGTGGCCCAATCTCAGTGGTGGTAATCTCTCAAACAGTTGCAGCTCAATGGGCATCAGTTTCAGTCCAAAGATTTCATTCCTTTCTGTGTCATCTCCGTCTGCTCACACCAGTCCATTTCTATGCAAAACAACACTGCACAGATTATCAGGACACAGGCAGGAAGAATGCAGCAAGCCTCTCACACAAACTGCTTCTGACACAGTCCTGACAAAGTTCTTTCTCACTCTCTTAAGTCAAACCTCACAGTCCTTAGTTCTCACTCCATTCAGGTCTTTCAACTCTGACCAGAATGGTCCATGAAACTGTGCTCATAGCACTGTGAGGCATCTCTTAGGCTGAGATTTCAAATCCTTCCATATTCCTCCTGCAGATCCCTTCCAAAAGGTCCAAAACCACAGAATCAGGGTTCTAGCAGCGACAGATGACCCCACTCTCGGTAGCAAAACTGTTGCAGTCAGCTTTCTAGTTGCTGCAAAGAAAGAACCCAAACAAAAGTGGTTTGTGGAGGAATGGGTTTATTAGACTTATGGACTTGAGGGGAGACTCCATCCTGGTAAGGAAAATGATGGCATGAGCAGAGGGGTGGACATCACCACTGCCACAGCCCTGCAAACAATGGCAGGAAGGTGTGCCAAACACTATCAAGGGGAAGCTGGCTATACCCCCATAAGTCCGCCCCCAACAACACAGCTATATCGAGGTTCTAATACCCAAACTGCCATCAGCTGGGGATTGAGCATTCAGAACACATTCATTTGTTTGTTGGGGACACCTGGATCAAACCATGACAGCCAGGGTTTCATATTCTTCTACATTCCTTCTGTAAATCAGTTCCAAAAGGCCAAGGCCACAAAATCAGTGTTCTAACAGTAACAACATATGCCACTCGCAATACTATTATTTTTATGGTCAGCTTTCAGAGAACCTGAACAAAAGCAACTGATGTGAGGAAAGGGTTTATTTTGGCTTACTGACTTGAGGCTAAGCTCCATGATGACAGGGAAAATGATGACATGAGCAGAGGCTTTACATCACCTTCTGGCTAACATCAGGTGTAAAACAGCAACAGGAGAGTGTGCCAAACACTGGCAAAGGGAAGCTGGCAATAACACCCATAAACTTGCCCCCAAAAACATACCTGCAACAAGGTTCCAATTCCAAAATTGCTATCAGCTGGGGATCAAGCATTCAAAACACAAGTTTATGTGGGATGCCTGAATCAAAGCACCTACCACACTGTGGTAGAGAATCAATAGAAAATATTTTAATTCAAAATTTTGGGATAATCTTTTAGAGGAATCTTAAATACATTAATTTATTAAATCAGAATTAAATATAAAATTGAATTATTTTATATTACCTTTTAATATTCAGAAGACAATGGATAATGTCTTAGTTCTTTGAGGTTACTATAAAAAATATTGTCATTATGAAGGCATCATATGCCTAACTACACTATTTTTCACCAAAATGGCTATTTCTTTCTTTGCTAAGGTAAAGAAGTCCCCATTGACCTCAGCCTTTGGATGGGAGTGGCTTTCTGATTGTGTCTGGGGTGATCCCTGAGAATCCCTGATGCCCATTAGGCTCTGGCTGTGATCTCTCTGGATGTGGGAAGTGCTATCCAGCAGCATACACAACAAAACATGGGACCTTAATAAAATGCAAGGGCAGTGAGGAGGGTGTGATAATCATGAATCCAACTTCAGCCAATATTTCAGAGAAGAATCAATGGAAGATCAGTTTAATATTGATGTCCTGATCCAGAACACACTTAGATGACTGACATAACTGTTGTAACTGCAATGTGAAGCATTAATTTCTCTCATTTTTATCATCACTCTTGGCAGATGTTTGCATTGTATTTTTATTGACTGCTTTCTCTGGTCTATCTTGTACCCTATTTGTGTACTTGTTTATGCAGTGTGGTTTCTCTAGGAAATCCAATGAAGGTGTGTTTTGATTATGCTTCCACATGGATGTCTAGGCGCTTCTGCACAAGCTCTTCCCCACCTCTCTTACTAGCATTACTTTGATGCCTTGACAAAGAGAATCTGACTGCCATTCCACATTCCCTTCCTCCTATCCACCAGGAATCAGGGTCCCTGTTTCAGTTTTGTTCCCACCATGTCATATTTTAAAATAATTCTGAACTAAGTTCCAATATGATTTCTCCAAAGAGTTTCTTAAAATATCCAGTTAATTTTAAGTTAGGTAATTATATTATAAAGTATAAATGTTACAGTCTTATTCCAATAATTTTCATTAGATTTTATTTCGACTATTAAACTCTTTATATGAAATGCATCACTACATTCAACATTGCACATGAAACGAAAGGAATCCTAACACCTAATTCACCATGCACACCAAATCCAATTCCATATGGATTGCAGGTACATGAAAGCAAAAGAAAAGAGTAAATTTGTGGGGAAATTATAGACTATCAAATTATATTGAAGAAGGCAAATACTTCATACATAAGTAAAAATTTTGATTGCAATTAGAAAACATATTCAACAATTTCCAAAGAATGGAAGATTAAATACTACCTGAAAAAATGATATTTTATAAAAAAAATTAAAAGCATAGTAGAAAAGGCCTTCCTCCACAAACATTATACTGTAAATGTTACCCAAATGGCGAATCAACATATACTCAATATAGTCAGTCATTTGTTAGGAAATAATATTTAAATATCAAAAATAAGCATTTGGCGATTCTAGCTTAAATTAATATCTGGTATCTTGCTTACATTCCTATGAGAACACCTAAAAAGACCTGATAAATTACAGAAAATTGTAAAGTCTAAGATTTGAAACAAAAGAATATGAAATGAAGAATTGAAACCTCCAGTAAAGGATAGAAATCTTTTAGAAATGAGCTGAAGATTTGCTCCTACTCTACAGAGTAAACTTGCCAAGTCCTCGTGTAGGCTGGATGCCAGTGCTCTCAGTGTGTTCCAAGTAAAATAGTATACAATTGAATGTAGATACTATGATCAACATATAGTGCTCAGCAAACTTGTCAATCTATGTACTTTATTTGAAGTGAAGATGTTAGTTACTAAACAACCTGTCTGAATAGATACATTCAATAAAATTTAAATTGGCAGAGTATTATAAATATCAACAGGTACAATCCAGTACTCTATTAAGAAATTATATGAGGGATAGTCAGATAAAGGTAAAACAATCAGTCAGATGAAGGTAAAACAAGTAGAGAAAAACAAGGAGCATGGCACGCAACCATACAAGCAAAAAGTAACTCTGCTGCACAAAACATTTGAAAATTGCATAGCAGCTTTGGGCCTAATGTTACAAAGGCAAATGAAAGAAATAAAGTTTGAGCATCTATGTGTTGAAGGACTGCCTAGGGTCAATCAAAACTCACACATCAGGGGCTGTTGAGATGGCTCAGCAGTAAAAGTGCTTGCCTGCAAATCCTAACAAGCTGGATTTGATTCCACAGTGCCCACATAAAGCCAGATGCAAAGAGAGGAACATGCATCTTGAGTTCCTTTGCAGGGGCTACAGGCCCTAGTTCGCCATTTTTTATCTTTGTCCCTCCAATCTCTATTTCTTTCTGCTTGCAAATAAATAAATAAATAAATAAATAAATAAATAAATAAATAAATAAATAAATAAATAAATAAATAAATGAGTAAAGCGAGTCTAATTAAGTTAGACAAATTCACAAATAAATGTAATAGAAATTAGAAAATTAGAATTCCTTAGAGAAATATCTGTAACCCATCAGACTAGCAAATATTAAAATTACTGCTAAAATAATTTTTAGAGAGGAGAGAAAGAGAGAATATGAATGGGCATGTTTTACTGCTAGAAATGAACTCTATATGTATACATCATTTTGTGCATCTGGCTTTACAAAGTTAGTGGGGAATTGAACCCTACTAGGCAGGCTGTGCAAACAAGTTCTCTTAAGGGCTGAACTATCTGACTATCCCTCAGATAATTTCTTAATAGAGTACTGCATTGTAAATGTTGATATTTATAACACTGCACCAATTTAAATTTTATTGAGTGTCATACATTATCTTTTCATTATTATATTTACATGATATAAATATAAATATGCATGATCTTTTCAGATAGGTTGTTTGGTAACTAACATCTTCACTTCAAAAATAAAGTACATCGATTGACAAGTTTTCTGAGCACCATATGTTGATCATAGTATCTCCATTCAATTTTATACTATTTTACTGCCATATAATATGTAAATGTGTATATGAACTTGGCATAACATACATCAGGGCCTATTGCCACAAGAAATATAAAAGTGTATCTTATATCCATAGAATGGAATACCACTCATTCAGAAAATGAGAGAAATAAACTCTTGGATGTGTAACACTGGAATTAATCTTAAATTCAGTAGATAAAGGAACTCAGGCAATAAAAAAGAGCAAATCTAAAATGATTTACTGATATAAATTCCCAAAATCTTAAGAAGATTTCAAGAAACTTAAATATAGCAATCTGAATGTAGGGAAAATTGCAGTAGGCAGTATTGGTAAGATTGTTAAGATGTCCTTAAATGATCCACAGCTTTATAAAATCACCTCTCCTCTTGGTGTGTGTGTATAAGTTTCTTCTTTCTCTTCCTCTCTAACTCCCTCTCTAACTCCTTCTCCTCTCCTCTCTTCTCCTCCCCTCCCCTTTCCTCCCCTCCCATCTCCTTTCTTTCTTTCTTTCTTTCTTTCTTTCTTTCTTTCTTTCTTTCTTTCTTTCTTTCTTTCTTTCTTTCTTTCTTTCTTTCTTTCTTTCTTTGTTTCTTTCTTTCTTTCTGTCGTTTCATTCTTCCTTCCTTTCTCTCTCTTTCTTTCCTTCTCTATCTTTCTTCCATCCCTCCCTCCCTCCCTCCCTCCCTCCCTACCTTCCTTCCTTCCTCCCTTCCTTTCTTCTTTATATATCCCTTCATTTATCATCTTTCTTCCTGAGGTTATTAAAACAAGTTATCACCTGCCCTAAACAATGCTCTGCTATTAACCCAAAGCTCCAGCCCACTCTACTTTTTTGTTTGTTTGTTTGCTTTGTTTTTCTACGTAGGGTTTCACCCTAGCACATGGCCACCTGGAATTCACTATTTATTCTGAGGCTGACCTCAATTCACAGTGATCCTCCTATCTTGGCCTTTCAAATATGTGAGCCACCAAAGTCCCACACTACTTTTAATGAATAAAATATGTCAAACGTGACAGGCTATAATTGTCATGATTACCATACATCAAGAGACAAAGGTAAGGGTCACTGATGATGTAATTCAGGTTCTCCTCTCCTTAACTATAATGAAAAGAAGATACCAGGTAAGCCTAGGTAGCTGAACTAATTAAAGAGATAAGGATAAGCTATAAGTACAATACTTTTATGCTGGTCTTGAGTTTCCCAGTTGTAAGGAATTGATTCCACTAATAAGCACATATATTATATTAATCCTTATATTAGAAATTGTGAGATGTCATCATTATTGTTATTATGATGATTATTCAGCCACAAAAGTGAGTCAAGGATACTTTGGAAAAGGGCTCAACTCACATAATATAGAATATATTATAAAGGCCAGGAGATATGGCTTAGCAGTTAGCATATATTATATATAGCAGAGCCATGATTCAAAACTGTATAGAATTGACCCCAAAATAAAATAAAATAAATTGTTATGATAATGTATGATACTATTTTTAAAATATTTTTAAACATTTAATTTATTTATTTGAGAGAGAGAGAGAGAGAGAGAGAGAGAGAGAGAGAGAGAGAGAGAGAGAGAGAGAGGCAGACAGAGAAAAAGAGAATAGAAGCACCAGGGTCTCCAGCCACTGCAAATGAATTCCAGACACATGTACCCTCTTGTGCATCTGGCTTTATATGGGCACTTGGGAATCAAACTTGTGATCTTCTGCATTGCAGGCAAACACCTTAAAGACTAAGTTATCTCTTCAGCCAGATGCTATTTTATTTCTAAAGAAAACTTTGAAAGTCAATATGCTGACATATAAGTTGGATGGTCAAGGTGAGTAAAAATTGTTTCATCTAAAATTACATACACTTTCATGGTAAAATGAAATCTTTTACAATTTTGTTATATGCTATGGTTTGAATGTAAAATGTCCCATAATGGCTCCTGTCTTTGAATGTTGGACACCCAGCTTGTGATGGAAGCTTATAGAACCTTTAGGAAATAAAACATTGACGAAAAAAAAAATATCACTGAGTGGCTGGATTGAGGTTTTAGCCAAGCCTCAAGTGCTCCTGTTTACTTCCTCATGGTGTGATGCCCACACACTTTCTGCTTCTGATATACTTACCCCACCATGCGACCAACAGGGAAAGACAGCAAGGTGTAGAGCAGAGAGATATGAAAATATAAAGTTTGCCTGTGTGAAGTCCCAATCACAGAAATTGCAGCTTCTAGTGATACTATTCGTAAAGAGAAATCAACTGTTCTGTACTGGAACAATAGGAAAAATTCCCTGAGAGCAAAAAGCCGACCTACTGAATGTTTTATCTGGTAGGGAAGTGAATATACTGAAAGGTAGAATACTGAAGGAGGCCTCTGCTCCTGAAGGTCAACATGAAGAGGCTGCGACAGGCGTCATCCAAGGCCAGTCTTCATCTTGAGCTGAGCGTTGAGCTTGGCACCATCACACACGTGGTACTGGTTTTGGAAGAATGAAAAATCAAAGATATAAGATTGCACCATGCTTCCAGAAAGCCACTGAAATTAAGCAATATAAGTGAAGATTGAGGTCCCTGCTTAAAGGCCCTTTGAGGTCTCTGTGTGAAGTTGTGAGTCTGAACTCAAGTTGTAGTGGAGAGAACCAGATGAGAGCCAGAACCATGGAATGTCTACCTAGAAAACCTGAGGAGTCAGGTCAGACTTTGCACCAGAATAGGTAATAGGCAGTAAACGTGGGGTTATGGACTCTCCATGCTTTTGGAGCTCAGAATATTTCATCAGGATTTACAGATATCAGATATGGCACTGCATAATTTAGTGTTTGGCCTGTTGGGTTTTAGTTTTTCTTTGGTACCATTTTTTTTTGCTTGCCAAACTCCCATTCTTCCCTTTAGAAATGGGAATGTTTCCTTTATGCCATTAGATGTTCAAAGTATCTAACATGTGTTCTGATTTTTCAGGGCTTGTACTGAAGTATGACTTTAGTATCAGGAAAGACTTTGGACTTTGGAACAATGTTAAACTGGTAAAGACTAAGTACAATAGCCTTTTAAGTTGGACTGAGTGCATTTTGTGTCATAAAATGGCCTTGGGACCTATAAGAATTAGGAGTAGAATATGGTGCCTTGAAATTAAAATGTCTGCATGAACTCCTATATTTGAATACAAAATCCTCAGCTGGTGGTCCTTTTCTGGAATGTTATGGAACCTTTATGAAATAAGTCATTGCTCTAGGAAGTGTGTCAGTGTGGGGCAAGCCTTGATGTTATAGCCAGGCCCAGTTCTTTCTCTTCTGTATTATTCTCTAACTCTCCTCCTTCCTCCTGATGTGATGATATCACTCAGGCTTCTTGCTATTCCCATGCATTCTCCACTTTGAATGGCTCTACCCTCAGGATCTGTGAATCAAATTAAACCCTTTCCCTTCATAGATACTTCTGGTCAGGGGTGTGTGTGTGTGTGTGTGTGTGTGTGTGTGTGTGTGTGTGTGTGTGTGTGTTTTACCGAAACAAGAAAGTAACTGACATGATGTATTTTCCAAGGACTAGCCCTGCCCATATTTTTTTTTTCATTCTTACAAAATTTAGTTACCACTGAAAACCAGCTAAATAAAATATTAAAACTACCAATCAAATGCCATTTTTAGCCTTTTCTTAAAAATGAAAGGTTCATTTGAAACTGAATAGCATAAAAACAAACAAAGAAACCCAAAAACCAGAAATACAAAATGATGTGCCAAGTGAAGGGAGAAAGGAGGGAGCTGGACAGGAACATTAAAATTCTGTCTTCAGGCTCTGCTCATTCTATTTTACCTCATTGCTATTACCTGAAATTTGGCCATACTGATAGGTACAATTAAAGGCCTTTCTGCATGTATTATTTTGCTGTAGATGTTAAATATTTTTAAAAGGTTCAAAAATCATATTATAGATTTGGAAAAATCTTTCTTTATTGTCCATTTCTAATGATCGTAATCATAGCTTTTCTGGTGGTGTTCTTTTCCCTGTTTGGCATGTCTGCTTAAATAGATTTTAACTATGGGCCTTCTTAAAGAATATCATAATGAATGAAATCACACAGTGGGAAATAATTACATCCAGAACATGGAGGAATGCACAGAATGTCAAATAGACTCTCCGGCATGGTGTTAGTAACCCTATCACTTCTGGTATATGTCAAACCATCTAATCCTTTTTCTTTTAGAGACAGATAGCCAGAAAAGCTTTCAGAACTTAAAAATAAACAAACTGATGGTGATGAAAAAGTAATATAAAAATATAATAGAGGGCTTTCTTTTACAACATAAATAAACCCAATTTTTGAAAGTTTAGAATCACATCGGAAATCACTTTTATTTTAGAAGATGCTATTGTACTTGGTGCTATTGAATGCTACATAGATACTAAACTCTATATTATGTGATTTTAAAATGTGTTTATTTTGCTATTATTTTATTATTACTATGCATACTGTTTTGGGATTTGAATCTTTATACCTAAGATCTCACTCAAATGTGATAAAACTATGTACAAGCCTGGAGAATATCCTGGGGTCCATGCTTGTCTCCAGGACTGCAGAGTTTTGTGCACATAGAAGCTCCATCATGAAGTGTGGACATCCGGTTTGCTCACTTGACCTTACCTACAACATCTATTTGACTTTTCTTATTTTAGAGTTTTGTAAATAGAAAATAAAAGGGCTTTTACCTTGAGCTAATACAATGCATGCACAATTTACTCATGGATGCTCTCTGGCCTCCAGAGAAATGTTCTGACCAAAGCTTTCTCAGGAAGTTGAGGACTAAAATTCAGAACTAGTAACATACTCCAGATCAGACTGGAATCCTTGTTGTCAGGGATCAAGTTCAAGTTCATAGAATTGTTGCTACTGTAGATAAAATGATTTTCATTTTAGTTTAGGTTTTTCAGTGATGAATTAATAATTCACAAAAAAATCATATCCATTACATTATTTTAGTTTACAAATAATTTTAATTAACAAGTTGATATTGCATGTATTTAAATAACTTTGAAAAGTAGAAGGAACTGTTATTAAATAGTTTTTTTAGTAAAAATTATTACTATGCTTACTGAATCCAGGATCTTATGCTCCTTAGGCAAACAAGCACTTTAGCATTAAGCTACCTACCTCTCCCTTTCGCCTTTCCTTTCAAATAAGGAGTAAAATAAGGCTTAAAAAGAAAGCTACAAGTTAAATATTATTCTGTCTTTCTAGATTATTTAAATTTATGAACCACATTTTTAAAGTTTTTCCCCCGACATGCCAAATTTTCATTTTGTCTTCTAAAATTACAGAGATAAATGCAATAAATTTACATTTCATACAAGAGACAAGCAAAGGCAGGACATTCCATTATCTTTTGTTCTTTCTCCTTTGTCCTGTGACATGTAAATACTTTCTTTATGTTTTCAGAACAGAAAGAAAAAGAATAAATGCATGAGTCAATGCATTATATTACCTTGAGGAATTATTTTTGGTTTTGACAATTTTCAAAATAAGGTAGTAGGTATAAAATAATAGCTTAATGCTTTAAAACTATCAAGTCTCTAGCAAATCCAATGAAAAGGAGACCATATAATTAGGAGGACCAAAACCATGGTAAAGCCTCCTCAAAGACAAAACAAGTAATCTCAAATATTGTTACAGCTAGCTCCTCATTGTAGGGTTGGAACAATGGACCCAAACAAAAGCAGCTGATGAGAGGATGTTTTTTTTTTTTTTTTTTTTTTTTTTTTTTTTTTTTTTTTTTTTTTTTTTTTTTTTTTTTTTTTTTTTTTTGCTTTTGTTTGTTTCTTTGTTCACAGTTTCAGGGGAAGGAAGCAGCATGATGTTGGTGTTGGTGGAAAACATGGCATGAGCAAAGGTTGGCTATCACCTTCTTGCCAACATCAGTGGAAAGCAGTAGTGGGTGAGTGAGACAAACCAACACTTGGTAAACTAGGGGCATATAAACGTCATGGTCCACCCCAAGAAAGTTACCTCCTCCTGCAAGGCTCCACCAAGAAAATTACCAACAACAGAGGACCAAGAATTCAGAACACATGGACACATGGGTTTATAGGAGGCAGCTAATTTACACCACCACAAAGATATTTATCACAGATATTATAAAATTCCCCCATCTCTATCTGTCTCTCTGCTTGAAAACGAATAAATAATTTTAAAAAAATTGGGGCTGGAGAGATGGCTCAGCGGTTAAGGCACTTGCCTCCAGTGCCCAAGACCCCGGGTTCAATTCCCCAGGACCCACATAAACCCGACCCACAAGGTGGTGGCCCTGGTGCGCTCTCTCTCTCTCTCTCTCTCTCTCTCTCTCTCTCTCTCTCTCTCTCTCTCTGCGTGGAAATGAATAAATATTTTTTTTAATTCCTTTTTAGTGGAAATGAAAGAAAAAATTAGAGCAAGAAGAAAGAATAGGAAGAAAAAAATAAGAGAAAAAGAAAAGAAGAAAAAGAAAGTAGTAAATAAAAAGATTAAAAAAGATAATAATACCCTGATTATTTTCTGTCTTGAGTCCCAGCCAATCTCTTTTCTGAGTGACTCTAATAAAATTGCTCTTACAAAAATATCTTACTTCCACCAAATGAAATGCCTTCTGTCCTTTCTCCTGCTTCTAAGAATCATTGAGACATTTCTTTTGGAACTTAAAAAAATGAGCTTTTGTGGTCAAAATTTGACAAATTTTCCTAACTTTATAAGATGAAATGAGTTGAAGAAGCAAAATAACGCTACTCATACAATTCTGTCAGATTAACATTATTGGTGTATGGGAATTTATTTTCACAAATTACACAAAAAATTCATCTATCACTCCTGCGTTCTGAAGCACTAAACAGAGTTTTCTGTTTCATCTAAACATCTAAAATCATATATCCATGCTCTATATGAAATCTTAAATTTTTCATTGTCTTCTTTATCTATCTATCTATCTATCTATCTATCTATCTATCTATCTATCTATATATCTATATCTATATCTATATCTATCTATCTATCTATCTATCTATCTATCTATATATATATATATATATATATATATATATATATTTACGCTCACCCCAGAGTCTATTGCTGCTGCAAGTGAAACCTCAATGGCTTTAAGTGGATGGCCACAGAACTGAAACTCTTCTCATGCCATTGTTTTTCCTGCCATCATGGACTTTCCCCTTGATTCTGTAAACCAAAATAAACGAATTTCTTCCATTAAAAAAATACTTGGCCAGCATGACTTGCAATCAAATACCTTTAACTACTGAAACCTCTCCCCAGCCCCCTCTCTTCAAAATAATTTATGCCAAGCTCTTGTTCCAAGTTTTAGTCCTACTCCTCTGAGATGCAGGTGGTCTGACAGTGAATCATGTATTGTCTACTTGCCCAAGTTCAGACACATGTTATGTGTTAGGCAACAGCCAAGTCTCAGAGTAGCAGATGGGGGTTCAGCAATGAGTGAACCAATATTACAATTATAAGAATACACAATACAGATATGACTTAAACGTCAAATGATCTGGCCATGCTTCTTTAGCCATCCGTTCATTTGTAGGTGGAACGAATCTTCATTGTTGGAATACAGTGTATTTTATTCATTCTATAGTTTTTGTTTTATGTAAACATATGGCTTTGATTTAATGTTTACATTGAACCTATTTGGTTTAATGCATGAATTTATATAAGTGAACTAAATGTATAATATTAAAGCTAAAATTCTCACTTTTTGCTTACCTGGATTTGTGTAACTGAAGATCCCTTTAAATTTTAGGTTACAGCCTGAGACTGATCCACTTACCTCCTATACTTCCTTCAATTCTGTAAGCCTGTAGAATAGGGAAAATAAGAAAACCTGTCCCTCTGAACTGTATCAAAGCATGCCAAGGTAATAAAACTAGGACAGCAAAGATTGAGGTTTGTGGCCCCAATTGTTGCATCTGAACTTTTTAGAGAGCCACTGGAGGAGGGCCTCACTCGCTCTTCCTCTCCCATCTCACAAAGCAGTCACAAGCATTAGAAACTGAGAAATCTTTCCTTCAGAATCAAGCACCAGGGATAACTGAAATCTTTTAAACCAATGGCGAGTTTCAACTGCCCAGAGGGAGAGATGACCATTTAGCCAGACCAGTAATATTTGAAGAATTGAAATCAGCATCAGACACAGCAGGGGCATGAGAGGTCAAAGCTATTCCTAAGTGATCACAAAAGAATAGTGGAGATGAGCAATGCATGCAATCAGAATAGATATGATCCTATTAATAATAAATTTTTAACATGGGCAATTGATACCTAGTCCACTTAAGACCAATGTTAGTCATAAATCTGGATTGGGGCAGAGCTATTCTCCATGGATCCTTGTGCAAGAAATAAGAAAGGGTTGTTGTCATGGTGTCTCCCACTAACAAATGAAGGTGTTCTGAGTGACTGATCCTCAGCTGATGGCAGTTTGGGTTTTACAACCTCGCTAGAGCTGTGTTGTTGGGGGCGGGTTTAAGGGGGTTAAAAGCCAGCTTCCCCTTGCCAGAGTTTGGCACACCTTCCTGCCACTGTTTGCAGTGCTGTGGCGGAGGTGATGTCCACCCCTCTGCTCATGCCATCGTTTTCCTTGCCAGGATGGAGTCTCCCCTACAGTCCATAAGCCACGTAAATCCATTCCTCCACAAGCCACTTTTGCTTGGATTCTTTTTGCACAGCAACTAGAAAGCTGACTACAGCAGTTGGCCAACTGAAGGAAAGAAAGGGTGGCTAGACTAGCTAAATTGGCTGGTGCTGGGTGATCTACGTTGCCTCAGTAAATATAGGGGAGACAACAATCTCAGGCCCCACATGCATGTGTACATAACTTCATGTGCAACACACAGGTGTACAAGTGGGCATATACATGCACACCCCATAGAGGTGCAGGACAGAATTCTTTTTCTAAATTTCCATAATTAGAAATGCACCAGAGATACAGTCGTTACTGAAAAAGAGAGAGAGAAAAAAAAAACATATGGTAAGACTCACATGTAAAGACATATAGAGGTGTGGAAGTTCATTAGAAAGTGTTCTCTACTAGAAAGTTGAGAGGAAACAATAGCTTCATCCACGATGGGAAGAGAACAGACAACAAATGCCAGCGCTTATTCCCATGCAATTTTTGGAGACAGGCTGGATAGAGGACCCTCTGTGAAGGGCAGGAGTTTCCTTTCCAAACCTAGAATTGCAAGCTAGTTGCAGAACACCTCATCTTTCTGAAGCTTGTTTTTCTTTTCTAGAAAAGGTGTTCACTTCAGTTATAGGCAAAGTACAGTAGGTGTCTATGATATTCCAAGTATGCTATATACTTACACCTTTACAGAGCTATTCACTGGAAAACATTTTTAAATAGGATTAAATATTTCAATTGGGTCACCACAAATGGAATTTAAGTGAAAAATAATAAAGAAACTTCATATTTTTCACAGTTCTTAGCATGGTTCCATCATAATCACTATTATTTATGATATGTTTTAATCAAACAAAAAAATCCCCCAAATTTTAACATAGTGATTATAAACATTAACCAATCAGTATGTATTATTTTTTTTAGCAAAGTTAACTTGTTTACATCTTAGAAAGTGGGGTCCTGTTAAGCTGATGGGTGTGTTTGTTGATGCATGTAAACCTATCACTAGGGAGGCTGAGGAAGGAGCATTGGTTTTAAGATCAACAGTAATAGTGTGACTCTCTTCAAAAAGTAAGCAAATAAGTAATAAATCAATAAAAGAACATTTGCTAATATTATTGACCCTTTGTTCAATAGTCATAGCATTGAAAAAAAACCCTGTTAATTCAAAATCAAATACTTCTGGGGTTGAAATTTAGATTAAGTTATTTTTCTGTAACTGCTTTCATATTTTATTGATGTAACTGGCAACTTCCCCCTACCTGAGGTTCTTGTCTGACTCATAACTTCAAGGTTCTAAGTGGCTTACCGCATTGTTCACGTATTCCTAAAGTGCCTCTTCACATTCCACTCCCTTCACGGATTTCCAGTGGTTTCTATATCATTGTGATCCAAAAATGAATGTTAGAATATGACCTAAATGTTTACTCCAAATTGTCATTTCTATCATTGACTAAGTTTTCCATCCTTTGCTCATAGCGCCACAAATACACCTGGAATCCACAACCAGTGCTTCCCAAGCATTGGAGGGTTCTATAAAGGGTTTAAAATTAAGATTATTTGGAGAACATTTTTTTTAAATTCTCTTTGTTATGTTAAAAACTTTACTGGGAATTGGGACCTCAAGAATAAGAAGATTTTTTTAAGCACCTCCCATGGACATCACTTCAGATTTTGAGGTTGGATGCTAATATCTGAGCAGAGAGATTTTTTTTTAATTGCTGCATATTTTCATTTTCTAAGTTAACACCCCTAAGACAGAAAATTGACCAGTAATAATGTTTTTCATTACTTGATGAGAGAGAGAGAGAGAGAGAGAGAGAGAGAGAGAGAGAGAGAGAGAGAGAGAGACAAAAGTCCACAAGGCTGTGAGAGTTCAAGGATAATGAATCCCATACATTTTTCACTTATATGGTAACTTAACTTACGCTTACAAGTCCTAGAGATTACTCCAGTTAAGTAATGGTAAATATTTTTATTTCCATTTAACACCAGGCTTCCATCTAGAAAAATATTACACATGCATTTTCAGAAAGAAGGAATTATGTATCCAATGGGGATAACATTTAATATTGTCTATATGAGTGAGATGATTATACTAACAAGGGCAAGGAAGTTACTGTGTTGGCAAATAATGACACACATGTCTGTGACTTAACAAGTCACTCTTAAGGCTGTGCATTGTGACTCAAGCCTAAAATCCCATCACTTGGGAGGTTGAGGCATGATAGGTTGTTCTAGGTCAGTTTGGGATATATAGCAAGAATTTGTCTGCAAAGATGCAGTTTACTTTTAAAAAAAAAGCTATGTATACAGAGATGGCTCAGTGGTCAAAGTGCTTGCCATGCAATCAGCAGGGCCTGTGAGGGCCTGATTCACTCTGAGTCTGACTCGCCCATGTAAACAGCTGGGCATAGCCACACACATGTAACCCCAGTCCTGTGAGGAACAGAGACTGGAAAGTCTCCGGGGCTTGTTCCACCACTCTGACTGAACAAAAGTAATCAGCCTCTCAGGGTTCTGTGAAAGACTACATGTCCAGGAACAGGCAGAAGAGGAAGGCATGCAGAGTTCCCTGGCATCTTCACACACAAACAGGGGATGTGCACATCTGGACACATGTGCATGTACCACACACCACATTGCACACTCACAGTTCACACCCACATACTACACATGCAAAATGTAAAAATAGAAAAGCTGTGCTAGTAGCAAATATATTTTTCATCATTCAATCATATGATTATTCTGTTTTCTATTTCAAGTGGATTTGAGGCTCAAATAAATCACACATTTTATGTGATTTCAAGATTGTTTTATATAATCGTTTATAATTTTTAATGCTACAGTGAATTAATACCTATCCCAATAAAGGTATAACTAGCCTTAACAACCTTGTTGTTTTAATATTCTCATATATTTTTTATTATATCTTTACACATTTTTAGCCTAGAGTTTCAAACTTTCACTCACCTGGTATCTACAGAATTCAGCCAAGCCCTTGTGTCCTCTGTAACATGATCAACTCAAAGGCCTTGGGTGCTTTCTAAGTGCCTTACTTAAGAATTTGTTTCTGACATAAACAGACACCTGATGGCAGGTCAAGACATTATTTATCATTAAATGTCTTTGCTTTATTTTATTATTCCTTGTCTAGTAGTTTCAGCGCTGGTAGCTCTTTGGAGAAGTCAATCTCCATAGTTGAAAAATTACACTTAAATACTTGTTGCTGTATGTTAAAGATAAAGGGAACCTAGCCAAAGGGAAATTTATAGGAATTCATATCCCAAAGTTGAATGACTATATGAGAAAAGCAATTAACACCTTCACTCTGACATCACCATCTGTTTCAACAAAGAAAGCTAGAACATATGGCTCCTCCCATTTTAGGTTAAAATAACAATAATATTTCACTGCATTTTTATTTATACCTCAGGTTAAATTTACCTCATTATCATGTACTTAACTAGTCATTTTTTTTGCTTTTGATACAAAGTGTATATCCATTTAAATATTTTTGACTGTATATTTGTAAATATCATACAGAATAATTCTGGCAGGAATTTGAGTTAAAGCAAATATTTCTTTGATTTGGTTTACAAAACTCATCAAAATGACTGAGACATGATGATTTTCTAAAAAAATACATTAATCAATTGCTTATTGTTCTCATTGTCTCAAAGAACTTTAAGATATTTTTATCAATTCATTGTAAATTATAATTGTGCACATTAACAAGATAGCACAAAGTTTAGATGCATATATATTTTGTATAATGTTATAATGTCTTCTTACAGAAGAGTTTGGACCCTCATTTTATAACATGGTCATAACTTGTTGCAGCATATGTTTGTAGAATTAATTTTCTTTCATTATGAAATCTAATTCAATATGCAAAAATTAAATAAACTTTTACTTATTTTTATCAGGTTTCATCAAAGACAAGTATAATAAAGAACCTCCCTTGACACTAAGCCTAACTCCAAGGATATTGTGTGGGTTAGTATTGAATTGATTACAGTCAATTACACGGAAGCAATTTTATAAGCATGAAGGTGCCAAGTCCTAATAAAGGCAGTTCCAAGGTATAATAATTATAAAATTACATGGAAGCATTTATTAGGGTCACAGAAAAATCCTTCACAAAATAGAAGAGGCTGAAGCTAAAATACAGCCAGATTTGTTAACAGCATGCAAACAACCTTCAGAGTCAAAAATCATTCAAAAATGTCTAATCCCATAATGGAATCAAAGCTGGCAGGTGCTCACTAAACAGAACATTAATTTAGGAGATTTAGAGAGGATTTTAAAGATAACCTTCTGTGCCCAATATGTTAAGAGCAATGTGTCTCAGGATGTAAATACTGATTTTTTATAATCAGTATAAAGAATAAAGATATAAAGTATGATAAAGAATATATTTTCTACCTATGAGTATTTATACAATTTTCAATAAATTTCTTTGCTTACATGAATGGAATGGAATCCAGCAAAAATATGAAATGAGAGATGGAGATTATCAGTGTTTTATAAACACTGTTTATAAATACTTTATAGATCAAAATGGAGGACCACAATTTAAATGTGTTTGATGCATAACAGCAAGAACAAACAAGCCCTTTGCAAAACCTGTGTCTGTGGACTTTCAAGGACAAGGCTGGTAGAATCCTCTGCCATTGCATTTTCTCCCATCAGTGCAGAGAGCTGCATTCCTCCCTGGGATGGTTTCAATGTAAAAGTTCGCCCACAAACTTATGTACTTGAATACACACACTCCAGTTGATGGTATGACTAGAGCAGAAGAAGTGGAGCCTTGCTGGGGAAGTATGTTATTAGGACGCACCTTGAGCTTTAATAATCCAGCCCCACTTGCATTCAACTCTTTCAACTTCCTCCCTATTATGTCCAGTGTTTACAGGAGTGTGAAAGCACCATTGAAATGTCCTACAATAAATTTGCAAAAACGAGACCCAGGGAAACAACATAACATCAAACACAGGAGAGAGGACTTAGGAGTTTACTAAGCATTTAGATGCTTCTGCTAAGTGTGGTCAAATTATGTGGCTGGGAAAATAATTGGCCCAGAATATAAGAGTGCTTGGCATGCAAGCACAAGAAAGGGAGAGATAGATAGATAGATAGATAGATAGATAGAGAGAGAGAAAGAGAGAGACAGAGACAGAGAGAGACAGAGAGAAACAGAGAGAGACTCCATCTCAAAGAAACACAAGGTGTGTATGTGTGTGTATGTTTATATGTATCTATGTGTGTATGTGTATATCTGTGTGTGTACGTGTGTATCTGTGTGTGTATGTGTGAATATGTGTGTGTCTCTATCTTCTAGTCGTTCTCAGAAGACAGTGTATAAGTGTATGCAAATGTTTAAATTCTATATGAATTTATTTCCATAACGCATGAATCCCATACATTTTTCAATTATATGGTAACTTGACTTATGTTTACAAGTCCTACAAATTACTCCAGTTAAGTAATGGTAAATATTTTTATTTCCATTTTCCTGTTTTTTGAATCAGGGTATCTAGCAAGCCCAATGCTGATGCAATCTGACTAACTTATGGCCTATCTGTTTCTATATTTTGGCAGTTGGATCTGACTGGATAAAAATTGCAATACCCTCAGATAATTGCCTCCAAAAAATTACGTTCTCTGTGCTCAATGGGGCCATTAACCCTTCTCATCAGTTGCTCTAGTTCTGATGAGATTTTTCTCCATTTTCCATAATCCCTAATAAAGACATCTCTTATCTCCTCAACCATCGTCCTCTGTTACCTGCCTACTCATTCTCAGATGAAAATCTTTTCTTCTACTTCACAGAAATATGGAATGACTCAGGTAAGAATTCTTTCCAATTCAGACATGCTGTCAACAAAAGTGGTGTGCAATAAAACTATTTTTTTTCATTGTGTAGTAAATATCTCACTCTGCCTGAGTTTCCTCCTTGTTCTAATCCTTGGATCTTGTGAACGCTCTCTCAAGAATTGTGTTCCAATTATGAGGCCTTATTCTATTTTTTCCATAAGGTCTCCATTTTTTTCTACTTTTACTTTTCAATGAAATCTTCATGTGTATTTGTTCTTATACTTCAAAGCTCTCCCAGTTTATCTCCCAGCCTATTTCCTGGCAATCCTGAATTGCTTGGAAAAGATATCTAGTCTTTGTCTTTCTATTTCTCTCGCAACTTATCATTCTGATCATAGCATTAGAAATACCATGTACTGAGCAAACTTTTCTGATGCTATGGATTATCACAAGGGCATAAGAATCCATGAGAAGGTAATGCTATGGACAGACTGAAAGCATGCATGTTATGGCATTCTATACATTGATCAATGAAAAAAGAAAAATAAAATATCTGTACTCACTTTCCACTGGAATCTTCATTTCATCATCTACCACAAATCCAATCCATATACTCATGATGGAAATCAAGACCCATCCCACAGATATGTTTAGTGAGACATTTTGTAATGTCAATCCTGTCTTTGCAGTGTTTGAATGATGAGAAAATACTAAATTCCCCAAAGACAAAATGATATTTAAGATAATAAATTTATGATCTTCTATTAGGGAAGTGAATAAAGCCATCAATTTCGCATGAGGGATATGCACTTACAATACTTGCAAATGACTATGTATCAGAATTTATAAAAAAAGTTCTTAAAATATTTTAGTAAAAATATGAAAACATATTTTACAGGAAAAATATACACACAAATTGCTTCAATTTGCTAAAGGTATGCTAGAAAATGGAAAAACAAACTGAAATCACAGTAGAATTTAATATTTGATACATATCAGAAGTTAAGGAATATGAACACATAAATGTTGGCAGGCCTGTGAGACAGTATCACGGTAAAACTGTCTTTTCTAGTACTATGCATAGTCTCCAAAATACCTTTCATTGTGAATATCAGATGTTCTTGATTGCACTATCTGGGAATATCAAATGAATAAAAATTTACAAATATGTCTCATTATAAGAGTAGGGAAATAAGTTGCAATGTGTTGATATAAAAATATGCAATCATGAAAGAAATGAAGGATGGCTGTGTACTAATACAAATGTATACTGAAAATTACATTAGTCATAACATAGTTATATAAGAAGCTCATAAAGTGATACAAGCAAATACAACAATTTGTATATTTCTATTAAATTAATAAAATCAAAATGTGTATTTTACTTAATTTAGCATAGGAAATACAGCTTGATTTGTTAAAGTTACACAATACTGTTTAAATATTCAGATGTTCTATTTCCTTTTTTACCTTAGTTATTTTATGTATTGTGTGTGTACCATTGCATGTGCGTAGATATTAAAGAACAATCTGCCGTGTCAGTTCTCTCCTTCCACCTTGATTTGAGGCCCAGTCTCTGTTTATCTCTGTATTTGTTATGCTAGTTGGCCCAAATAGCCTGAGAGTTTCTAGTCTCTGCCTTTTTTCTTTCCGTAGGCACGCTGGGATTGTAGACACTCTCACTATGCATTCACCTTTACTTAGGTTCTGAACATCTACTCTAAGGTTATCAGGCTTATACAGAAAGTGCTTTACCCACTGAGTCTACAACCCTCATCCCTTTGAGAAAGCATCCCTGGCTGGCCTGAAACTCCTGCAAGCCTCTCTCCTTCCCGTCCCCCCAGTTCTAGTTTGTGCCATCATACCTGGCTCAAGATTGTCCTATTTATTTAAGCTGAGTGCTGTCTACTCAGGACTTTTTATTTTCTCATATTATTTAAATTATAACTGTCCACTACTTATTTTGCATGTGTGTATTGTGTGTGTGTGTGTGCATGAGTCTTCGTGAGTGTGAATGTAGAAGCCAGAAGGTGACATGAAGTTTCTTTATTGCTTCCCACATCATGAAAATCAAGAGGCAAGATCTCTTCCTGAACCTAGAGCTCTTAAATTGCACTAGACAAGTTAGCCATCAAGACCTGGGAATCCTCTTGTCTCCGCCTGCCCAGCTTGGGATTAAATGTCCATGCCACCAAACTGGGCATTTTAAATGATTTCTGAGAATCCAAATTCAGGTGTTCATGTTGTACAGCACTTTACTCAGTGAGCCATATTCACTTTCCCTTATATATATTAATTTATCAAATTCATTAGGGAAAAGAAGAGAGTTATTTCCTTACAAAAAAGAGTATATGAGGAAGAATTGAGTTATCCCAAAACATTTCAGTTAGGTGGATTGTTCCTTTGAAAAAGGCTTTACCCCAGGACCTGAAACTCATTGCTATGTTACTACACATAACATGATTATGTTAAAGGTTGATTAGAGCAAGAGATTATCATAGGTACTAGGTCACCAGGTCTTTTAAAAGTCTAACAAGTTAGGCAGAAGGTTGAGTCAGATGAAGAAAAAAGGCACATTCATATGTTGGTGTTGAAAATAGCAAAGAAGAAACAAACACGCAATGTCTAGATGCTGAAAGACTGTGGGGAAAATTCCATGATGAACATGATGACAACACTTTAGTTATAACTCACGAAGGTTCCTTTCTGTCTTTTAACATCTAGAGCTCTAAGCTGACAAGCATAAGCTGAAGTCATGAGGTTTCTAGTGATTTCTGGCAGTGGTGATGGGAAAGACACTTTAGCAGGTATAGCATTTTTCTCTTGCTGAAGCCTCTGCCATGCTCATGGGAACTGCTAGGAAGATGAGGAGAAGAAGGTGTAACAGTGCTTTTGCTGCATCATCCTTGCTCCCAGCAGCACTCACAGAGACAGCGTAAGCAAAGCATCTGGGAGAGGTGGCCTGCAACACAAAGCTTCAAGAGGCAGAATCATTACTGACATTCCAGAAGTGAACTAAGGCTTTATGGAGTTAGTAGAATCATCCACTGGTATACTGCATGTGATTACCGCTATTTAAAAATAACAGTTGGACTGGAGAGATGGCTCAGTGATTGAAGGCATGTGCTTGGAAAATCGGATAGTCTGAGTCCCCATATCCACATAAAACTAGATGCACAAGGTGGCATATATATCTGGAGTTGGTTTACAGTGCCTGGAGGCCCTGGTATACACATACTCAATCTCTCTGTTTCTCTCTCTCTGTTTCTCTCTCTCTCTCTCTCTCTCTCTCTCTCTCTCTCTCTCTCTCTCTCTCTCTCCCTCTCTCTCTCAAATGAGTAAATATTAAAAAATAAAAGAAACTTGTTCTTTGTGACATCACAAGAGATGAAATGGTTTCATGATTAATAACTCAAATATTTCTACAAAATAGATAAATTTTTGATCATACATTATTTTATAATTAAGATGGCTATAAGTTATTTCATATATTAACATACAGTTTTATTGAACAACTCCTGTATTATATACGAACACTTAAAATATAAACAGGATAAAATTCCTCAAAATGTCAGCACAGATTGTAAGATAACAATCTCACAGAACAAGTCATGTTACTCAAACCATTGCAATCAAAGGAAAAGAAATAATTATAGATGATAGTTAAACAACCTATTTTATGAAGGTTGTGAATAGAAAATATTGGTTTATTCATTTATTCTGTTGTATTTAATTAAAATATTATTGAAGTTAATTTAAGTAGCAAAAATATACTTTTAATTTATACCTGTCTAAATTCCTATGACAATTTAATTTTGGTCTGCATATGAGTCAAGTTTTGAAGTGACTGAAAGAGTAAATCAGAGGCAAGAGACAGACAGGGAAGGAGGCATGGAGATAGGAAAGGAGGAAGAAAGGAGGGAGAGAGGAGGAAAGGAACAAGGGAGAGAAGAGGGATTGAGGAGGAAGGGGGAATAAGGAAGAGAGAAGGGACAGAGGGGGAAGAAGGGAACAAGGGAGGGAGGCAGAAAGGAGAGAAAGGGAGGTGAATTTCGATTCCCAAGGGAGGTACAGCGTGGAAACACTAAAGAAAAAATACTAAGTTTCTGGACAATATTTCACTTTTTTAAATTTATTATAAATATGTCATATCAAGTATGGAGGAAACTCATTTGCTCTAAAAATATAATACCAAATGAGATCAAACACAGCATAAAAATTAAGTTTAAATGGTTTAGATGGGGATCAAGTTTCTATTTCACTGTTGGTTCAAATCAATTCCAAGGCTACTTCCAACCTGAAACAGGAACATGAATTGATTTTAATGCCATTTTTAGAGGAAAATTACTTCAAATATCCCAACAAAACGATTCAAAGAAGGTAGCTATGATTGTAGCAGGAACTCTATTTGAAAAGACACAAAAGTATTCCACCAAAATTCACCTAGGGCCCAGCACTCTGGGGTAACAGTTCCTTCTAATGACCTAGCCCTAACTTACATGACCTTGGTATAACCCTAACTTGGAGCCAATGAATGACTAGGTTAAAAGCATACAATTATGTCTTGTGGCTCTAAGTCACACCACTGGATATAAAACAGATAAGCTCACCTGAGGCAGGCAGAGAGTTTATTAATAAATGTAGAAAAAGGAGGTTTACTTATCTTTGCTTTTAAAGAAGCTGATAAATAGCTATAAACTTAGGAAAATAGAGTTGATCCAAATCCAACAGGTATCTGCAGCTTTATGACATATTTCATGCAAGTGCTCATTCATTCATTTTAAATGTGCTTTTTGTATTGTCTACTTGACCAAATGCTCAAGAATTACCAGGCTGTTAGGCTCAAACATGGAAGAGCAAATAAATGTCTTACTAATACAAGAAAGGTGACCTGAAGGATTTTCACACCAGCAGAGAATCCATGAAGAAAATGCATTTTCATTGGATAAGAATCCTCATGGATCCTACACTCTGTGAGTATTCATTTACCACACTGAAGACTAAGACTGGGTATATGTCAATGTCACAGGAGGTATGGAAAACTCAGAGGTGTAAATATACAGATGTAGCCACGATAGCAAATGATACTGATGCAAAATTTTGGGGATCAGGAGGATCCCCCCCAAACCTGTAAAGCCCAATATTGAGTCTTGTAAAATAATAAACAAAGAATTGATAAAATAGACACAAGAAGACTCCATTATAAATCATTGCACTGGGGGCTGGAGAGATGGCTCAGTGGTTAAGGCACTTGCCTCCAGTGCCTAAAGCCCCGGGTTCAATTCCCCAGGACCCACATAAGCCAGACCCACAAGGTGCAAGGTGGTGGCCCTGGTGCTTTCTCTCTCTCTCTCTCTCTCTCTCTCTCTCTCTCTCTCTCTCTCTCTCTCTCTCTCT
>PVHP010018463.1:0-33294 GCA_004024765.1 Zapus hudsonius | reverse complement strand
CTCCCATCGTTAGGATGGGTCTTTTCACTTCAATTAACCTAATCTAGAGCAATTCCCTAACAGATAATCTGAGAAATATATTTCTGTGGTGATTCAAAATCCTATCAAATGACAATTAGAGCGAGACTATCACATGGGTGTTTGATACCACAATGAGAAGTCTTAACCAACAGGTACTAAGTTGAACTGATATTTTCACAGATACAGAGGAATGTATGAGGACACTTTCTAAAATAATTAAATAAAATAATAATTACAAAAGCCTTTATACCTTTATACAGAGCATCACCCATTGCAGAAACCTAGGCCCTTCTTCATCTCTCTTTTTCTTGACTTTCATCTTTCCAGGTTCCTGGCAGGGCAATAGGGAGATCTGTTCACTCTTAGAATGGAAAACTGAGGATAAATGAATGCATTGAGGTCTTGCAAATTGTCTCTATTTTTTCTTTTACTTAATCATACTTTGAGAAATTCAGAAAATAATTTTGAAATTTCATCCATATATGGCAGCATGCTAAACAGGATAAACCCTGGAGATTAGGCCTACATTATTCCTGTCCACTACTTATAGATGAAAGTTTTGCTTAGTATGCAAATGAGTGTTGAAGTTGGTACAGAGAGCTTGTTGATCCTCAGCCAAGTGCAAAGCTCAAGGCTGAGAGATATTTTTATTCCCCATGGAATAAGCACATCACATCCAAGCTGCAAGTGTGAGAGAGAATGTACTCCAGAGTGAAGCCATTGTAGGTTAGCCTGGCATCACCCAGGTTACCAGCACAAACTCCAGCTTTTGATTAACGAATCCAGATTTCAAACAGCAAGTAAGGAACAGACAATCCCACTCGTGTGTGTGTGAACATTATTGTCCCACATCCCCAGAGATATCACTGGAGACACTGGAAGAAATGATTTAGCTTTTGTGAATCAAAAATAGTTGGGAGCCATAAAAAATCTTTGGCATTTGATACTGAAAATAAGGAAAGATACAGATAGAAAAAAGTATCTATCAGCTTCAAAATAAGGAGAAAATAGTCAAAAAATAAGCCATCCAATTGTATGGAAATAAAATGCCCCCCAAATATGCACCCAAGGCTTTAAAGTAAAGAGGGAGTGAGAAACAGCGACAAAGGTCACAGAGGCACATACATACCCAGTGAGGGACACCTAAGTGGTATCCTAGGGCAAGAAAATGCTGATAGGGCAATGCTTATTAAGTTCCCATGGGCTGCTTCACTCTATTATGTAACTGTATTTTGCTCTGTCAAGTATATTTCATAGAGCAAAGTTTTACATGGTTCGTGTTGTACAGACGTTTGATGACTCCATACCAAACAATTCTACTTAGGAGTTGCAAGGTTTGCAAATTTGTTCTGACTTTCCATGCATCTCGTAAAGTTTATTTTAAAAAGCTTTTATAAATTATTTATTTAGGAGCAGGTATTGATCCATTTTGTTAAGCAGTTTTACCATTTTAAAATAAATCATTTTATCCATTCTCACAAGGTTCATTGTTGAAGCTCATGGGACAAGAAGGTAGAGACACATACATTAGAAGAGTTATCTGGTTATGGGTCAGTTCAGTTTCATATTGAGTCATAGAACACTGATTTTAGAGAAATCTCCACTCATTTCTATTTCCCCACTGGCAATGTTATAAAAGAAAGCATCCTTCCTGACTGATACACTTCTAGTGTGTCAGCCATCTGAGTCAAACAAAACCAAGGGAAGGTTTCTGTGTGCTATGAAAAAGGGAAGATAATAACAGTATTATTTTAAAGACAACACAGAGGACAAAACTACAAAACCATAGATGAAAAAATAGTGGTTCACAGAGTTTTGATAGCAAAGGAAGAAGGGAAGTGAATATAGTCATAAAATGATAGCAGGAGGTGGGGGGGTCCTTATGTGGGAATTGAACTGTCACTCAACTCTGATGTTGATTCCATGAGCCTATGCAACTGACGAACCTCAGAGAATTAAATAATACACAAGTAAATGAATGTAAAGCTGGTGCACATTGTATGAATATCAGCTTAAGTAGCTATGAAATCATGTGACTGTTTTCAAAATATTACCAACACTAGGTGACTCATATAAGGTACCTCAGGATCATTTCTTACAACTTTATTGCAATTCACTGTTAGCTCAAAACTAAGATTTGAACATCATAACCGCCATTCTTTAATTTATATTCTAATAGATAAGCAGTGATAGGTCATTCTGGTTTCATTTACATAATTTCTACTTATGGACCAAAATAACATCTTTTGTCTTCACGCACTGTGTCTATTTTAATTGATTGCATTGTTGCTGAATTTTCAGAATTTTTAAAAAGCTTTTCAGTATATTTAAGCTGCTTTCTCAGCCACTGATTCTGTTCTTTTACAAGTATCTTTGGAAAAAAAATTAAATATTATTTATTTGAAATAGAGTGAGTATGGGCATGCCAGGGCCTCCTGACACTGCAAACAAACTCCAAACATATGTGGTACTTTGTGTTTCTGGCTTTACATAGATAATGAGGAATCAAACCCAGGGAGGCAGGCATTGCAAAAAAGCGCCTTTCACCACTGAGCCATCTCCAGCCTGGGAGAAAAGATTTAATTTATTCATACCCCTTTCTCAAGGTCTTATTTCATAGATTGCACTTTTCAATAGCACTATTGAAAAGAACTATTTATGTAACTCAAGCTCACAATGTTTATCTCCATACCATTTGATGGCAATGATAGTGAAGAAACACAGCCCTTAAGCAACCCTGTTGTGCAGGTATATTTTACACCCACTTAGAAAACATTTTGGGAGCTCTTAAGAATATCAATATATTCCCCTGATATGGCTCACTGATTTCATTCTCAGGTGTATGATGACAAGAAAATAAAGCATGAAGCCACTTATGTACAGATGGCCATTGCAATTTTATTTTTAATAGTCAAGAAATGGAAAAATAACAAATATTTAATAGTCCAGAGATAGAAAAGTACACATTGTAGTATCTCTATGTAGTAACAAGCCACTCAGCAGTGAGAGTGAATAAAATATTGATGCATGAAACATGAACGAATCTCAAAATAATTAAGACTGAGAATGCACAAAGTGTATATCATATGATTCTGTGTGGAAAACTCTAGAAAATACAAATCAGTCTATATTGACAGGTGTCCAGTTGATGCTTTCCTGGGAAGAGATAAGAATGGGGTAGAAAAGATTATTAGGCAGTTATGAGTGGTGGGTATGCTTGCTATCTTGATAAATGATAATGCAAAGGCCAAACATTTCAGACCATGTACTTTAAGTACATGTATCTTACTTAACAAAGCTATTGCTACTTAAGAGCTAAGGACAGCCATTTAGAACATACACATCTCACAGAATATGTCTTATGTGAACATTCTGAAGTGTTTCATATAACATTTGAAGAATTAGAGGTATTAGACACATTAGCTTTTGCTCCCAAGTAGTTGTTGGAGATTATAAATTAGTATAATTTTTTACTGCTAATATTTTTGAAGTGAATCAACAGTTGGTAAATATTAATTTTATTCTTCATGAAAAGAAAAGCCATCTATGCATTATGAGATACCTTGAAGAGAGTAAATTGCCTTGGAAATTTTGTCTACAATGAATCATTCATAGGCTTCTTAATACAGAGTTTTTAAAACATGTCTATCCTCACTATTAACTGAAAGACATTGATGTAGCTTTCCCCCAATAGAATAATATTTAAAGCAATGTAGAGCCATTGCTCAATTTAGAACTGATTTCACTAGCTCCACTGAAATAGGAGTAGAATGAAATCATCAATGTGTTTTATGTCTTTTCACTACTAGTTTCCTTGAAGGATTGTTTAAGCAATTCATTCTAAGGGAACATTGGAATAAAGGACATATTCATCAAGACATTTTATTAATAGTTTTCCTCCTCTTCTATAAAGATGGTTACATGGTTAAGTGATGCTCACCAGCCTTTCCTTAACAAAATATTTAACCTTTGCTAAAGTAAACAAAAACCTCACCTAATGGTATTTACTTAAAGCCACAGGACAGAGAGTTCTGTTAATCCATGGCAACTGTAGGCAATCCACCCTTTACATTCAGGAGTTATCATCACACCCAACAGCCCCCCATTCACTTGATGATCTGGCCTCACAAACAAACACCAACCACAATCAGAGTTTAGGAAGGAGGCTCCATCCCTCCCCTCTGTTGGAGTGAGTGTGATGGGAGCTTGGGTTTAGAATCAGAAAAGCAGTGCAGTCCAGTTTTACCACTTGTATTTGGAATACCTCAAGCAAACGAATACCAAGAAGAACAATTGTAGCTGGCATTAACTGAAGACCTGTATCTGTAAGCGCTTTACCATCACGCTTACTAAGAGTTTTAACAAGGGAACATACTGTAATTTCATCATATTCCCATTCTATTACCCTCTTCTCTTCTCCCTTCCCCCACTGAGCACCCTCCTTTACCCAGGTAGTCTTCCTTTGTATCTGTCTTATTCCTTTTGTCTTCAAGCTTCTATGACATACAGTCTCCCTTTTAGACATGAGCACTGGAGGAGCTGGAAAAGTTGCTCACAGTTACACAGCTTTTATGTAGAGGCATCACAGCAAAGTAGTAGTATACTTATCATAATAAGCACATGTTGACATTAGGGGAGAAGCTCAGGAACATAATCAATGAGTAATCTTCTGTTAATAATCAAGAAAGAATCAAGGTCAAGGGAAACAAAAGCTGAGCCAACCTAACAGAAAAGCAAATTAGCTTGTAGTTTTCAGCAGTACAAGATCTCAATGTTAAGCTGCAGTGGTTTGAATATAATATCCCCACAAGCTTATTTATGTGTCTGAACACTTGTTCCCCAGCAAAGTGGTGCTATTTGGGAAGGCCATGGAACAATTAAGAGGCAGATCCTGGCTAGAGGAAGGATGTCACTGGGAACAGGCCTTGAGTTGTTATAGCCTGACCCTACTTGCTGTTCTCTGTTACCTCCCTGCTGATGTTTTGGTGTGACTCTGGCTCCCAGCTCCTGCCATACTTTACCTATCATAATGGACTCTACTTTCTAGAACTGTAAGCCAAATTAAATCCTCTTCCTTTCACAAGTGGCTTCTGGGTAAGTATTTTGTCCCAGCAATGAGAAATCAAGGCTATATAAAATTATGATCCCAACAAGGAGTGTCTAAGGCTGCAGACCAGTAACTATACAAAGAAGGTACAAAAAAGAAAAAAATGATGCAGGGGGATTCTATGGCCATGATATTAGAAAATACCCTCACCCAGGGGGAAACTTTCCCTCACTATTTAAATTCTATTATCTATGCTTGATCCACTTCTAGTATAAATCTAGTTTTTAAAAAATGGAAAAAATTACCCTGATAAAGCAGAAGCTGATCCCTACATTTTGATCACGCTGTTTCCCATGGTGTAAGCTTCTGAGTACAAATATCTCTCAAAGTCATGACCTTCATTTACCAGAGCAGTGCATATCAAATTGCCCTGTGATATATCATAAATCTTCTATCATTCAGTCTGGAACTTACAATAATATATTTAGGAAAGGCCAAGACATGTGCTTTCAACATCTCCCCTGACCCTTCATAGCTCCTCTAGTCACTTGCTGGAGGAAGATACACATGCATTTACATTCCATCCACACTTACAGTTAAATCTTAGAAACTTCAGACAACCCTCCCTTCTCCACTTTCTGGGAAACTTTGCCAAGCCACACTCTTCACTGGATTAGAAGATCACAGTTTATCACAGGCAATTCTTTTTTCCTCTACAACACTCTGGATGGGGGCCATCATCCCAGTGACTGGCATCATTTACTCTTGGCTCAGGAATGTAAGATCTATGTAGGATTCTCTTGAAATAGGGCATTTAACATTCAGAACACAAAACCTGGCAAACTTATTGGGAAAAGTGAGGGAGAATATTTTATATTTCTTCTAGGCACTTACAGTTAAAGAACAGAAATGCCAGATGGAGGAAAACGTTTTGAACAAGGGTCACACTGCACTATTAAAGGAATGAGTGGTGTTTCTCAAGACACTGGGCAAATTTCTTTCAGCCCTGATCATGGGGTATTTATTGCTGGAAGGCTGAGGACTTCCACAGAAACCAGCAGGACACTTCCCCGTGTATTCCAAAGTATACTATACATGTTAAGAGGATGTGGTGGGCCAAAAGAGAAAATACTCCAGAGAAATCAAACTGGCAAACACCTTGATCTTGACTTCTGGCCTGCAGAACTGTGAGAACATGAATTTTTGTTATTCCAAAAAATCAATCAGAAAATATTTAAACCTAAGACGACACCACCTTTTATGGCTTCTGCCACCTCCCAATGGTTTGCTTGATTATGAACTCACCAATAAATTAATCCATTAAGGGAATTAAAGTCTTCAAGATCTAATCATATTCCAAAAGCCAATCACCCATCATTCTGCAAACAATATAAAGCACATGCCCTTTGGACATTAAGATCCAAAGGTAACATCTTCCTTCTCCCTGTGAGCTTTGGTCTCCATGTGCTGGGTGCCTCTTGCCCTCTCCGTTGCCCAATCACTCATTCTCTTTCCCAGCCTCCCTTCTCATCCTTGTTCTTTTATTTGGGTTATTTATTTATTTGAGAGATCAAGAGAGAGAAAGATACAGAGAAAGAATGAGTGCACTAGGGCCTTCAGCCACTGTTAATGAACTCCACACACATGTGCCACCTCGTGCATCTGGCTTTATGTAGGTACTGGGGAATTGAACTCAGGTCCTTCTGCTTTATAGGCAAATACCTTAACCACTGAGCAATCTCTCCAGCCCTCTTTTCCTCATTCTTGTATGTTTTCCCTTCTCCTTATTCCCTGTTTTCTTTGTTGTGCAAACACACTGGGAGAGCTACCCACTTAATAAAAATCTATACTGAAACAACCTACAGAATTACCAACAGTAATGGCTGAGTGGCAACCTCAAGTCCACATCTAGATCCAAACAACTGGGAATGATCTTTCATTTCAAATGATGCATAACATGTCTAAAAGGAGGTTGGCCCAGATTCCAATGACAGGGGCTCTTATTAAAAGGAGGCAGAGGATGATGTGCAGATGAGCCAGGGAAAAGTCCATGTGGAGAAGGGGGCAGACACTAGAGAAGCAGCCATGAGCACAGGTATTCCAGGAGAGCTGACACAGGTCGGGGGTGTCCTCTCATCAACCCCAACAACTTGATTGGAATGAAACAACTCATTTCACTCTTCTACCGTTTAGAACTTTAAGGTGACAAGTGTGAGTTCAGTCATGTGACTCCAGCAGTACTACAACATGAATATGCCAACTCAAGGGTATGTTGCAGGCATGGCGAAAACAACAATAACAACAACAGGTGGATACATTTCTCATGCTCAAATCCCAATTCTGCCACAAAAATAACTTTTGGGCATTTTTCAGTTTCCTCACTAGATAATAATATTTACATCCTAGGGTTATCATGTCATGAAGATAAATTGAGAAAATCTAGGAAAGATTAAGCAGTGGACATAAAATAAATAACAGCTTCCAGGTGCATCCTAGATACAACTGTGATGTGTCCTCAGAGGCTTCCTGTATGTGAAAGGTATGTGTGAATTCAGAGAAGCCTTGCAGAAAGCAACTATTTTATGTTGCTTATATATAAAGACTCACCCCATACCTGTTCAGGTCAGAAGATATGGACTTCACAGTGCCTAAAAGTGTCTGGTCACTCAAGTGGCTTTCTTTGATGACCCATTCGTTATTTCAAAAAGCAAAAAAAAAAAAGGCAAAGATGTTTGTTTGGCACAGAAGAGTGGAGGTTCTCTGATGGTATTCACACTGATGGGAGGAGGAGAAAGAGCAAGACTGAAGTGAACAGTAACTATGAAGTGAATAGTAACCTTGACAATTTATGATAAAATACTGACTGCACGTTACTCTCTGGCTTGCTTCTCTGCTATGTGCTACTGAGAAGCAACATCTGGAGAGACTATTAAATGGGGAAGAGAGGAGAAGAGAGGAGAGGAGAGGAGAGGGGAGGAAAGGAAAGGAAAAAAGGAAAGGACTAGAACTTCAAGCAGTCATATTGTGGAGGATCCATATGGAACCCCGCGGAAAATGACGGGATGAACAAGGGACCCACAGCCACAGGATAAGCCAGGGGGACAGAAACCAACAATTTACAACACAAAGCCCCCTAAGTGCACAACATTAAAGCAGCCTTAATACTCAGCCACCACGACTCAGCAAACTGAGCGGAAGAGGGGGCAGAAAGATTGTGAGAGCCGTGGTGGGGGAGACTGTCAGGAGGCATGTCACCCATCAGTAACAACACACTTGGGCCAGGAGAACCGGGCTGAGTACTAGGCTATCCATGGTCCCCTGCCACAAGGACTGATCCAGACAGCCCACGGAGGAGGATATCCAGCTGACTGGGTATGGGGAGGAGAGGCAATGAGGAATTGGGGATAACAACTCATTGTTGGCCCACTAAAAAATGTAACTCATTATGGACAATAAAAAAAGGAAAGGAAAGGAAAAGAATGTTCCCTAGCCTTCTAGCTTCAGGAATACCTGGCACCAAGAAACTCTATAAGTTTTTTTACTCATTTTTATGACTAAATACCTGACAAGAAACAGCTTAAGGAAGGAAAGTTTGTTGTAACTTAGAGTTCAAGGTTGCAGTCTATAATGTTTGGAAAGGCATGGGGGCAGGACCAGGAAACAGAGTGGTCACATTGTGCCCACAATCAAGAAGCAACAGCCTAGGTTCAGCTCTCTCTCTTGTTTGAACTAAGTCCAGGACACCATCCCATGGAATTTTGCTGCCCACAGTTAGGGCAGGTCTTCCAACCACATGCACCTAATCAGAACCATATCACACAGACATGCCCAGAAACAAGATTCCAAATCTTGTCATCACAGACAGTTAATTCTTCACATTAAATCACTCCCTCCTTTTCCTCCATCCCTCCTAAAACCTGAGATCACTGAACTCCCAAATTCAGCAGAGCCCTGCATCACACACTCAGGTTGGCACTGAGCACAGATGCATCACAGGCTTGTCAGTCACCTTTGTGTTAACATCACTAACTGTCCAGTCCTGGCTGTGATTCATTGTGGGTTTTGTTTGTAATTCCCATGTCTAGACCTGTGCTTTGTATTCAAGCGATTTTATTACCATCTATATTCCAACTCCAGGGGCTGAGCTCTGTGTTTTATTCCTGGCTTGGCTCTGTGTTTGGACATCAATCTTCTCTGGGACCCAGGCCCAGAACTCTGTTCCCCAGGGTAGATGACGTTCTAGCAATCACTCAGCCATTAGTTTTGATGATCACTGTGTCTCCTTGCCTGGCATTGGAGACTAAGTATCCCTGAATTAGCTTTTCCTGGTGGGTTGGCAGGTTTTCCATCCCTCTTTCATTGCACATTGAACCATTATATGGAGCATGCTAAAATGCCAAGTAATTGAACGGACTGCAAGTAATTGAAGGGAAACATGGTCAAGAGAAGAGGAGGTATTTGTCAACAGTGTAGGAAGTATGAATTGACTCCTACTTCTTATGAGAGCTAGACAGTTAAATTAGAATAATGGAAATTTGGTGAGAAGATGTCTTGAAGTGAAGAAATGTGTAGCAAGTTAAGTGTATACCCTGCAAGGCTATCTATATGGGTTTATGGGAGAAGGGACTTGGAAAAGACAGAGCACACACTGTGATCCCTGTGATATGAACATATTACAAATATGTTTGAGTTTTTTTAATTTTTTTAATTTTTTAGTTATTATTATTTTTATTGTCCATAATGAGTATTTTGTTTAGTGGGCCAACAATGAGTTGTTATCCCCAATTCCTTATTGCCCGCCTCTGAAGAAACCAGATTACATATGCTGCCTTTGTTATTGGGAAGGCTGGATGGTCTCTGCAGAAAATCTCCCGGGCAGATGTCACACAGGGAAGTGGAAGTGAGTGAGACCTTACCTTATAGGCAAAACTCCTGTCACCAACAATGGTCCAGAACAGTCTCATTTAAATTTGTTGTTCTCCCGGTGTAATTCTAATACTGACTCCATGACTTTCTAAAGTAGCTTCTGACTGATAACAAACCAGGCTGATAGCAGATTCTCTACTTAAACCTCCATCAAGCCATCCAAAACTGCCTTGCAGGGAGACACGGGACTTCTCCAAAGCAGATCACTCCATCACATTACCAATCTACCATTCATATAGATTAGGACAGTCTACCATGGATGAGACAAAATCCGCTTCCCCTAACCTCTACTTCTGCCTCTTAGGACCATTATAAACAACTCGATTCTTTCTCCGCACAATTAAAAGTGAGAATAAGTTCCTCTTAGATCAATTCCTCAACATCTAACCCTCCCATTTCTATCATCAATTGCCCTGACTTCCTCCACTTCCTTCTCTGTATAGCTGGGTCATAACCAGATAAATGTCAGTTTGCCAACCTCCCACTCTCGTCCTTACATTAACAAGTGGATGTGTCTTCATTACCCATCTTGTAGTCGACTTTCAGTTGGGGTTATGTCCTTTCCTGTTACAGATCATGTGTCCACATTGTTGGAGTTCATGGCCACTTTCTCTCACTTAATCCCACAGCAGATTCACAATATTATCTCTTACTAACTGGATGATAGATAGCTAAAACTCCATGTAACCTTGATAGTTCATTTTAATGAAAATTTTTATACATGTATATAACATGTATTTTGATCGAAATTCCTTCCAATCCCCTCTGCCTGACACCCCTCTCTGTCTTCCTTCCACTAAACCCTGTCCTTCCCAACTAGTCCTTTTTTAATTTTATCTTTATTGCCCAAAATTAGATACATTGATTCAGTAAATATTGTGCTTATATTCCTATTTCCCTCCCCTCAATCCTCAGTCTACTGGGTCTCCTCCTCAGTGGGCACACTGGATCAATCCATGTGGCAAGGGGTTATGGATAGCACAGGAGGCATCAAGGTTGCCCCCCTTTAGGAATTGTAGCTGAGGGTGATAATGTCCCTGGGCAATCTCTCCCACCATGGCTTTTTCTAACTTGATGTGTGTTGCAGTCAGCTTCTAGTTGCTGCACAGAAAGAACCAAAACAAAAGTGGATTGTGGAGGAATGGGTTTATTTGGCTTGCGGGCTCAAGGGGAGACTTCATCACGGCAGGGAAAATTATGGCATAAGCAGAGGAGTGGACATCACCTCTGCCACAGTACTGCAAACAATGGCAGGAAGGTGTCCCAAACACTGGCAAGGGGATGCTGGCTTATAACCCCCATAATCCCACCCCCAACAACACAGCTCTAGCGAGGTTGTAAAACCCAAACTGCCATCAGCTGAGGATCGATTACCCAGAACACATTCATTTGTTTGTGGGAGACACCTGGATCAAACCATGACAAAGTGTTTTTTTTTTGTTTGTTTGTTTATTTCCCTTGTGTGTAAATATAAGCCCAGCTCTATGGGAAGGAAATTTTGCCTTGTTACAGAACATCTAGATTCTTTTGAATTCTGAAATTTTACAATTACTTTCATTGTGGACTTGGAAAAAATCTTCAGTCATCTCTGATGAATTAAATCCTGTTAGTTAGAGACCATCTCTCATTTGTCTGCCAGTGTCCCTCTGGATTCCTCTACTTAAATGCAGGTTCAGGACCTTGGACAGTTTTGAAGCCTGCAAATTTGCTAGTAGGGAGTTTCAGAACATTAAGGAATATTATAAAGGAAAAAGATTCTAGAGATTGTTTATCTGAGGGAGGCATACAATTTTATAAAGTTGATGAAAAATCAAAATTGATTACGATAATTTTTACCTTTTTAATGGGATTCACATTTTATAGGAAATAAACTTTTATTTGGTAGATTCTATAAAGACAAGTGCTCGAGGTTGAAAGAACACATCTTCCATCTCCAATACCATTAGATTCAAAGACACAACCTCTCTCTGGGAAGCTATATTTAGCATTTAATATATCTCAGTGTCTTGAAATGTACCATTGCATTAAAAAGTCATGTTCTGTTTCTAAAGTTTGTCTAGGTCTTCATGACATGAAAGGAAGGACATGAAAAATATCATCATTTTGGCTATTTTGGCTTCAAAATGTTAGAGGCATATTTCAAACATTGCTGCTCTGTTAACGCTTCAATTGCATGATATAATGCAAACAGCTAAGTAGAGACAAATATCTGGAATAAGAAAATATGGTCTGTCGTCTGGATGGAATCCAGTTTCACATCCTGTTTCTGAAAAAGAAACTAAAAATACTTTATTTTCAGAAGATAATTATGCCCCTGCTGGACCGATGAGAGCAAAACTGATACCATCTTTTACATAATAGCTGTCACAAAATTGAAAATCAACATTTAATTATTTAGGGATGTTCTTTCTTCATAATTTCCACAGTTGCCTCAGTTGAAAGATGACCATGGAGGCATGTCTGTAAACCCAGTGTAATTCCCTTGTGAGGAAACAGCCCATTTTCTTTGGCACATCTACCCAGATTTTAGAATTCCACATGGAAGTGTGAGGCCTTTGAATCATCTCTCTTCTACTCTTCTCAGTGACAAACACCAACCATGAAGCGCTACCTCTCCTTGTGCGATACCTCATGATCCTGGTGCCATTGTTATTCTCCCACGATGGCCAATGTGTTTCATGTGAATACAGTGCATTGAGACTGCCTATCCACCTGCACACATTGAAGCATTTTATCAGAGGTGGTTCAGTCAGGTTTCACAGTAGCTGCATGGAACTCAATGGACCGCTGTTCTGTTTGGGAAAAAAAAGTCAAATCAAGTTGAGTAATAACTTATCCAATATGCTCAGCTGTCAGGGTCAGGATCCCACTCACAACACAATGTCTCCTTTATGAGCTGCCGCTCTTCTTCCCTGTGCTAATTATTTAAATGTACTTATTTATTACATGTTGTATAACATTAAAGATTCCAACCTATTTTGAATAACTGCTGGACATGTTTGACGTGATGGACTCATAGGGATCACATTATAGCCTATTTTGAAAAATTGTGTAACAGACAATTGTAGCTTTTTAAAAATATAGTTTTCCTTAAAATTGCTGAATCAACTATTCAACCCTTCCTTTATATGTATTGAAAGTTTGGTCTTCTACAAATGCTCAATCAACCAACAAGCTAGCAATGTATTATGTTTAATATTCTGAAGCTATGAATAAGCTTCAAAAGATGTATTTGTTAATGTGTCATAAAATGAATATGTATGTGCATAACTCTTTACTGGCTTGTAGAAGTATAGGCATAGAGACATAATAAGCTTCAGTTATTTTACCTTGGGTGTTCAGCCTGATGAGGATGAGCATTAACTGTTCCTTATAATAAAATGTATGTACAGTGTGATTCTTACAATGCACATACCTGCATGAATACTTTCATCTTGCTGTCATCTCAAAATAAGAAGACTTTTCCCAAGGATACTCAAGTCATCTTTCTTTTTATGGCTCCATCACTTGCGTGAGTTTTCGGAGCATGGTACTAGTCCAGAAATAGTTATGGAGGGTTCGATGAGCCACCCGTAGACTAATTGGGGAACTGTTCTTAACTTGTAAGTCTCCTGATGTTTCCTGAAAGGCATCCGGAGTTTGGCAGAATGATTAACTGCTCCTACACAAAGGTGAGTGTTCACTTTGAGAGCCAATAAGTACAAAAGGCAACCTCAAGTACCCCAAAAAGTGCACTTTGGGAGTTTATGAGTGAAAAGTTTGAGTCCTAGGACCCCCATAAATATCTAAAGGGATATCCAGTTAAAATAATTTTAATGTACTTCCACATTAAATATCAGATTGTATCTAGCAAGTTAGAAGGGATGTATTTCTGATAAAGCAATATTAATTAAGTGTACATTCAGGTTTTTTTTTTCTTTATTGTCTTTTCTTCTTCTTTTTTTTTTTTTTCATTGTAGGGACTGACTAGCCCGGGCTGACCTGGAATTCACTGTGTAGTCTCAGGATGTCCTAAAACTCACAGTGATCCTCCTACCTCTGCTTCCTGAGTGCTGGGATTAAAGGTATGTGCCACCTTGTCCAGCACCTTCTTTTTATTACCTAAAGCCTTAATATATAAATTCACATGTTTATGTTGTCCACTGGAAATAGAATGTAGAGTACTCTTATCATTTAGATAATTGGAGATAAAGTTATGTTTTTATGCATTCTTTTTGGGTACCTTGGTTCAGCAGTAGTAGTAATAGGACTTTTACACCAAAAATCATGTGACCATTGACCTTCTTGGGACTTCAACATTCAATCTTTCAAAGTAGAAGGTCAAGTTAGGATAGCTGAAGAGCACAACAAATACATCTGTCTATGAAGAACTCAACCTCCTCAGGCTAGTTTATTGCTCATAATCCTCACAGTTTAAAATGCAAAGATGGCTAGAGAGATGGCTCAGTGGTTAAGTGGCTCCGGAACCTAAGGACCCAGGATCAGTTCCCCAGGACCCACATAAGCCAGATGCACAAAGTGGATAGAGGCCCTGGTATGCCCATTCTCTCTTCCTCTGTCTCTCTCTTTCTGTATGTATCTCTCTGCTTGCAAATGAACAAACGAAATATTTTTAAATGCAAGGGAGGCTTTCACTTTTAACTTTTAACAAATATTCAAAACAGTGTCAACCCTGGTACCCAAGGCACTTTTCAGCCTCTGAGGTAAGCCACACCCCACCAATAGCTCAGACACCATATAAGAAGAGAAGATGAGTTACCATGACAGCAAATCTCAGGCCCTGCCTCTATAAAATCATCAGTAAATCCAGAATCAAAGTTACATTTCTGAATACTATCTATAATGTGGGTAAAGAAATGTACCTTGAAGTTCATACACTTCCTAGACCTGTACAGACTTTTTGAGGAAAAAAACCACAAATCAAACACATTTATTTCAATATATTTTCCAGGAACCTAGACTTGTACGTGGGGCAGCACCAGGCACAGACCAAGAAAACATACAGAGAAACATAGCGAAGTCCTATCAGAGATGCCACCTTTCACTTCTCTTTCAATGATCTTGTACTCAGCTCTTCAGGTAAGAGAAACATCTCTGTATCTTCAAGTTAAAAAAATGAAATTAAGAAAAATGTCATCTTGCATGTCCCCTTCAAGTTGAGAGAAAACTAAAAAGCTGTGAATTTTGAGGGGGAGGTAGACAGGAGGACATATGGCTCCCCAACTCCTGTCTCCACATTTATTCCCTGAATTTCATTCCAGCAGCTGTTGCCAGCTGCCTGGAGGTGCCAGCTAATTGAAGGGTAATAACTCTTAATATGGTGCTAAACACCTGGGATCACAGCCTGCATCTCAGCCTAGGAACCTGATTAGTTTGATGATTTTTATTGGTGGCTAGAATTGATTTTCTGATATTTTTAATCCAGTGTTAACTATTTCTCCTGAATTACATTGACTGTCCTCATCCATGCTGGGGGGGGGACATGGCTGTTTGCCCATTACCACTGAAGGGAGAAACAGCAATGATTTAGAGAGGGTACATAACTTCAGATAAAGTCTCACAGTAATAAAGCAGACTCACCTCTAGATTTCTGATGATTAACTCTATAGTGTCTTGAGTTCCAGGTAGGCCTAATGTACGAACAGGAAATGTAGATGTTAGACTAGCACATATCTTCAAGTTCAAGAGAGCAGTGGGAAGGGTGAGAGGTACTCGCAGGCTACCACTCAGTTGTGCTTCATACTTGTCCTGAAGACTCCATGGACTCCCTGTTAAGCATTCACTAATAAATCCCAAGGTCAAGGAGTTACTGCTGATAGAACTAATGTAAAAATGGATGCTGGCATACATGCTTCTCTTGGGTTGGTGTGTGCATGACAGTGAACTAACAAGAGAGGAATTTAAAGAAGATCCTGACCAAAAGCTCTTCCTGTACCATATAAGTGAGAACCGCCCTGGCCTGTAGTTGTCCTCCCGTATCCATCCCCAACTTGCTATGTTACAATCGTGGGTACTTTGACAAGAAGCTGTAGTGAGTTGAGAGAGAAGACCATATTGGAAACAGATAACAGGCTGGCTAAGCCGTCCGCAACAGTGTGGGTTTCACTCAGTGAGGCTGATAAAGGAGAAAGTTAATAGTATATGAAATGTTGTGATTTGATTATTAAGGCAGGAACAACCATTAAAATTCCTAAATTGATAGTGTTCTTGGGACCAAAAGGTATCGGAGAACTGTGCATTCTAATTGTAAAATAAAATACGTATGAGATTTATCCAACAGGTCTCCCAAGAAAGAATCGTCAGTAACCTACCTAGAAGATTTAAAGGAGACCCTGAACATATAGCCTAAAGTTAGGATAGAAGCTGTGTTTTCTTTTCTATGGTTTTTCAAGTATTTTTTTCTTTTTTAATATATATTTATTGTCCATAATGTTATCCCCAATTCCCCAATGCCCCCCTCCCCATCGCCAGTCAGCTGGATATCCTCCTCCATGGGTCGTCTGGATCAGTCCTTGTGGCAGGGACCATGGATAGCCTAGTACTCAGCCTGGTTGTTTTTTCAAGTTTTGATATTGAATAAAGCAGTTATGCCAGTATCCAACAAATAGAGGAGTAGATGAATGCACTATTATTTCGGTAAAACAGTCTGATATGTAATTCCTCAAAGAGACCAAGAAATTGTGTGATGGAGGGTATGGTGATGCCTGCCGTCATGCTAGTAGAGTTTGAATGTTGATTATGAAGAATAAGGTTTGAGTTGTTGAGAGACGTGGCCTGTGATTGTTAAGACCCCATCATTCACCTCCACTAGGCCAACTTAGGATCAGCTCACTTGTCTTCCCTTTGGAAGGTTTCCCAGACACACATAAAGAATGGTTTAGCTGCTTAGGAGTACTAAGCAGAAAGATATACTAGTTTCTCCCTCCCATCAGTCTCTAGGAGACCTGCTTATTAACCTGATTCAGATAATGTGTTGACTCAAAAGCGACAAACACACATTGAGAAAACTCATTTGCCCTTAAATGTTTCTTACATAAGAAACTATACAATCATCTTGATGAAGAAACAGTAACTAGGCAGTGTGTTACTTACTTTATGGTTACATGGACAAAAGCCTGACCAGAAGCAACTTCAGAAAGAAAGGAGTTAATAATGTCTGGCATACGGTTTCCAGGAGAAGTTTTGTCAGAGTGTGGAAGGCAAGGCAGCAGGAATACCAAGCCAGTGTCACATTGCAGGAAAGCCAGGAGCTGAGAGCGGGGTTGGCCCACCAGGCTACAGAATCTCAACATCTGTCCCCAGTGGCCAACTTCCTCCAGCAAGACTCCACCTCCTAAAGGTCTCACAATCTTCCTGATCAGTGTCTCCAGCTGAGGATCAAGTATCCAAACATTTGAGCCTGTGAAGGGAACAGCAGTTTATATTCAGGCCCCTACAGGGAGCATGGCTGGACAATACATTGGTCCTTCCTAGTGAAATGCAGGACTATTCTAATTCATGAAGAACGGAAGCATAAAGAAGAAATAATACTAGCACCTGATGGCAATTGTTATAAACACAGTAAACACTGTGCTTTAAGAGTTGATGATAAAGGAATTTTGGAAAACATGTATTGAAAGCTTTTATCCAAGACTGTTGGCTAGTCAGTTAACTGCAGAAGTACATGAAACATAGATTAAATATTTTATTTTCCTTAAGGACTTCTATATATGCACTCATATAAATGTATTCATTAGCCCTTGGTCCTAAAAGAAAGGCCTTTTCCTTGAACATGAGTTAATACATGGGGTTAATGCAGTGAATTAGTTTAAGGAATGTTGATTATAACAGTCACTGCTAGAGGTAGGCAAGAAGCCAGAATTTCTTGGAAGTCTTCCATTTTCTGGTAAGGAGATTTTACCTCACCCTGAAGTTACCAGTTACAGAGGCATCGGTGAAAAGTTTTGCAACAAGATATATGGTCAGGTTGGAATCTTAAGTTTACTTACAATATGAACTTCCAAACAGAAAATGACCTTGATATTCATGACTTTGCAATGCCTGATAATACTTACACATAATGAGAAGAAAAGATGATGACATCAAAGCAAAACAGAGACTAATTGAGAGAGGAAGAGATATGAGGGAGGGTGAAGAGGGAATCATAATGGTTTATGAACTATAATTATGGAAGTTATCAATAAAAAAGTTTTCAAAAATTTTACAGAGCATCCAAGCTTCCCCACAAGTCAACTTCTAATTGGACGCTAAAACTGAAATTTAAAATGACTAATTTCATGTCTAGATAATTTTAAGGCTTTGGGGTGGTGTTTTGATTCAGGTACTCATTTCTAGTCAACCATGAAGAATATTCTTGCATTAACTCAAAATATAAGAAAGGAGACTAATAAATTTTTTTTCAACTAAGAGACTGCTATTTTGTTACCTGGTTCTTTATAAATGCCTCCTTGAGTTGTTACTCTGCTGTCTGTGTACCTACTAATTAAGTCATAAACTTTGGTCCAGTTAAAGTTCTTTCTACATACAAATGAGAGAGGCCTCAGAGAGAAAGTCTTCATTGAATGTTTCCAGATTCTAATTTCTGCATTTTATTTCAAAGGGCAAGTGTATATCAGAACTTGTATTATACTTGCTCACTATTTATAACTGTTTTAGAAACACATGCCTGAGGCTGATGCTCTTATACAATACCTTCCTGATGCAATCTCAGTGTCAACAAAGATGCTCAGGATCATAATGAAAAACCCTTGAAAAGTCATGGTTGGTCATATGCTCCTCTGGAAAGGGCTAGACAAGGACCTGTAGAGTGATTCTAAATGACCCCTACTGCAAAGCCCAAGGCACTACCACATATCAACTTAAAGCTACTCCTGTGGACCAATGTCAGTCCGCACATATTCCATCCAAGACACAAAGGAGGTGAGTGCATCCATCAATCAGCTGTAATCATTTAAATCTATCCCAAAACAATTGGACAGACGGAGTTCTTATGTATTGGCTCCTTTCTTTTCTAAATAAGTTTTCACAAAAACGTTGAAATTTCTGTCTATAGTCTTGAAGAAATAAGTAGACATGGACACAGAAAGGAGAGATTTAAATATAATAACATAATATTGAAATTTTTATATTTCTATTTCCTCACCTATATAATGAAGACATAAAGCTCAATGAAGGATTTAAGCTGGCATGTGCATGAGGGTCATAGATGGTTTGTCTCTCTGAGCAAAAGTGACCTGGGAAGCTTTTAGACAGGGCGTGTACTTCTTAACAGAGGCCCAGGTGCCTCTCATTTCTCTCATGTCTAATGGGATGTGTTTATCTTATGCTTGTGACAGCAAAGATTTGTCGTCATGACACCCCCGGACTGGGACTGCTGAGGTTCCCTCTAGTCCTCTGTCATTGATATGAGACAGCACAGCCTATGGTAATGTCATCATTGTATCACTGTCCTCATCAGCCTCATCCACATCCTATGGTGATGTGACCCCACAGAGTGGCCACGTAGCTCCAGTTCTCTCTAGAGCCCATCCCTAAATCGGTCTTTGAATAGGCAGTGTCCAAGGCCTCCTCTCTATGGGTTCCCATGAAGACCATCTTTCCATGTTTTCCATGTTGGGGTTCCATGGAGCAGAATTCACAGCAATAGTGTTTGAAAGCAACTGAAATCAATGCCTGTGCCCAGTGAAGACCTTCTTTCCCTGTGTTGTCTTGTGCCCTTGCTCGGCTGTGTTTGGCTCACATCAGCGCTGGGCATGGAAGGAACACCCGGAGGGACTGACCTCTACCTCCACCAAGCCAAACTGCTCCAGTGATCCCCTTCTCTGCTTAAGTGTGTGTGGGTAACAAGAACCCTAGTCTCATCAAAAGAGAGAAGCAAGAAGGAACACTCAGATTGTCTATGCTGTGTTCTAGAGCCAATGTATGTAGGCTATGGCATAAATTCAATAGGAATTATAACTAATAGGAAACCTAAATAACCCCTCTTGCTTCACTTTCTTGTGCTTGACTTGAAAATTCACCTATTTTAGAGGTCACACACCTGACTAAGTTCTCAATATTCTCCATCTCTCAGGGGCATAGAGGCAGGTGTCTGTCTACCACAGACACCTCTGATGGAAGACACCGAAGGATTGAAACTGTTCTGCATAGGTTGCCATTTGCTCCCCTTCCTATTCCATATCGTAATTATTCACTTACAGTTTAGATATTTCTTGAAAATAAGGAACTTTTGAGTTTTAGAACCCAGGATGTTTATAGCCTTCACATAACAGTAGCATGTGCATTAGAAAGGTAGAACATGAAGAATTTTATGGCCACCTTGATGTTCTACCAACTTGCCCAATATTAATAATATAAAGATCCCTACATAAGATTTATAGCTGAGACCTCTAAACATGATGGGCTTGTTTGTTTGTTTAGGATTAAAGTCCCCAGCTTCCAATTTGTGTACTTATTGACAATAAAATATTTTATTCTCCAATTTTTTTCCATTTCCAGCTATTGGCCTTAATTGAATTTCAATCTTTCACCTTTATAAACCATGACTAAAAAAGAAATGTAATTAATACTAGACACAGTTATCACCCACGTAGCTCCTACAAAGTCAAATTTCATTACCCTTTGAATGCAGGCCTTGGATACTCTCATATTTCTTAACAAGGAAAATAATGTTTTTTTTTTTATTTAAATCTCTTGCTTTTGACACAAATACCCATATGCACACATAAGGTTTTCTCCGTTGTATTCCAGCTCTTGAGCAAGTCGACTAGTGTGTGTGCAGGTGTTGTGGGCTGAATGTGAAATGACACAAACAGGTTCATGTGTTTGAACACTTGGTCCCCAGCATGTAAATTGTGGAGCTCGAGGGGCTGCGGGGGAGGGGAAGGCTGGTGGACGTGGGTCAGTTGAAGTGGGTCTTTGAAGGCTATAGTCCCACCCCACTTTCTGTGAGCTCTCGGTGTCCTTTCTACCAACATGTGAACAGTAATTCTGTAAGATCCCACAATCACGGCCCAAACCATGTCAGTGAACACACCTTCCCTGCCATGAGACTGTGAGCCAAAATAAACTGCCCCTTCCTCAACTTCCTTGTTGGGGACTTTTGACAGCAATAAGACAAGCAACAACTGCAATGGAGAATTAAATTAGTTCATAATACCTAACAAGATAAACAAGAACAAGGAACAAGTTAGAGAAAAGAAACAGATAACTAATTTTTTTTTTGGACTTCCAGTGTATGCAGTTACTGATTTCACTCACAGGCTGATTTTCCTCAGGAGCCTTGTCTAGATCAGATGACAGTGTGACATCCCCATCCCAAACTATGCTTAATCATGGCCAATGCACTAGAGTGCTGTGTTTATTTTTTAAAATATTCCAGTTTGATTGATAGACACTAAACTTAGAAGCTTATATTCTTTAGTACATGTAGGCGTGTGATGACTATATTACTATAGACATTACTTTTATTATTATATGGTCTGTGAAGCTTGTTCACCACAACCCTGGACATTTTGCCACAGGTCACAAATCTAGTGTGTGATTACACTGATAATCTCAGCTGGTCTATTTCCAACATATGTTTATCTTCATGGTACCTTGGGAACCCTACTGGTAACCTGTGGCTACATTACAATGAAATATATTATTCAATGATTGATGTATTTCCAGGCAATCATTCTGAAACAAGTCAAAGAAACCAGCACATGTGATCTGGTCAGCCAAGCTAAGAGAAAGTACATGTTGTAGTCAGCATTCTCATTGCTGCACAGAAAGAACCCAAGCAAAATCAGCTTGTGGAGGACTGGGTTTATTTGGCTTATGGACTCATTTGGAGACTCCATCCTGGCAGGGAAAATGATGGCATGAGCAGAGGGGTGGACATCACCTCCACCACAACACTGCAAACAATGGCAGGAAGGTGTGCCAAACACTGACAAGGGGAAGCTGGCTTATAACCCCCATAAGCCCACCCCCAACAACACAGCTCCAGAAAGGTTGTAAAACCCAAACTGCTATAAGCTGAGGATCGATCAATTTGAACACAGTCATTTGTTTGTGGAGGACACCTGGATCAACCCATGACAGTACACAAGGTCAATGAGTTGTGCCTTTTGTCTGTTATATCCATTCTATACAGTGTGAAGTTTCATATAGATCATTTCTTTTAGGAATATTGGGTACTGTATTCATCACCCTGCTATGCTTCCCCTTTAGTCCTTCCTTCTCCATTTATCTCTCCAAGTCTCTACACTTGCCTTAGTCATCCTTCTGTACACACACACACACTCACACACACACACACCCGTGTGTGTTATAGTTTTATATATCTATAAAGGACTTGAAGACCCACAAATGAGAGAAGACATGTTTCCTTTGTGTGTGTGTGTGTGTGTGTGTGTGTGTGTGTGTGTGTGTGTGTGTGTGTGTGTGTGTATGTGTGTGTGGAGGGAGGGAGGGAGGGTTGCACTGCATGTGCTGATATGGCATCTCATGGGCTCCACTCTGGTGGCCAGAGGGGAATGCCTGGTGTCTCGCTCTGTTGTTTCATTTCCTTTGTGACAGAGTCTTACTAACTCCAGAGCTCAGGAATCCAGACAATTCTCTGGTCTCTGCTCCTCCCAGGACCGGGGATATAAGTATGTACGGTCACACACAGCTGTTTATGTGGGTTCTAGAAATATAAAATCAGATGGTTTCAGATCCCCTTAGGGCCTAGTGCCAGTGCCCTGAAACAACAGGCCATCTCTCCAACCCAACCTGCTTTCTCTTCTGCAATAATAATGTTCTGTTAAGAAACCTGGTTATGTAGTCTGGTTTTGGTATTAATAAAAACCCTGCTTGAATGGAACTATGGCTTTTCTGAAATAAATGCAGTGTGTTTCTGCCCTGACGGTTGAAAGCCCCAATGACCAACATATTCTTAAGATGGAAATGTGGAGCTGTACCTAAAATGCCTTCCTGAGATCTGATTATGACTATTTCATCCTGTTGATAATATCCTCTTTCCTATTATATCATGTGCCAGGATACCTTATGGAATTTTGTGAGTCTGTAATAGCCTTGAATGTTATAATTGGTACAGCAGAAAGAATCAACAAAATTATCAAAATGGCTACCAATTCAAGTGATTAAAACTGCTCTAGGAAGAGGGGTTGGAAAGGTTTGAAGAGTCATTGTGGGGTACAATATCCAGAGACATTGCCCCCCTCAGTAACAACACACAAAGGGGAAAAAATCTGGTTACTTCTTGTGCAATTCATAACCCCCATCCCATGGACTGGTTCAGCAAGCCCATCGATGAGGGCCCCCAGTGAGTCGGGGACAGAGAGGAGGGAAATGGAGGTACCATCACAAGATTTCCTCATACAATATATCTAACTATTGACAATAAAGATTTTTTAAAAAGCTCCAGAAGAAAGAAGACAACAAAGAAGAACTTTCGGCACAAAGCTAGTTGAGGAATCCTCATGTGTGAGATCATACAAGCTCTGAGGTCATGAAATAGAAGCTTCATCAGTGAAACTTACAGAAGATAGATTTAGAGCAGGGGAAGAGGCCAAAAACTTAGGAACAGGCTAATCAATATAAGACTGATATCAAGTAGAGAATCAAGTTGATGGGTTGACAATGGGAAAATAGTCCCAAGACTATCAAGTATCTATTTTTACTAAATACTAAAGCAATTTAAAAATAATTTTAAAAAGTGTTCAAGCAAGATGCTACAGAAATGAGAGGTTCCTATCAAGGAAAGAACCATTTAGTTATCAAATATAGATGTCACTAAATAAAAGTGATGATAATAGTTTTAAATGTTCTTTATGGCTTCTATTTTATTGTCACTGAGCCCAGTAAATAGAAAGGGAGGTTTAATTTTAAATTACCCAAGCACAATGAATTCCAGAAGTATAAATGAAAAAAAATTAGTCAAATCTGTAAAAGCTTTAGTCAGTGTCTATCTTGGTCATTATGTATGTGAACATAAATTTTCCCAATATTACTCAATACTTTGTTAACCTGAGTTAAAGAAGGAATTCAAGAAACCTAAAGCTGGAAAAGAATTGGAATCAACCAAAATGCCCTTCCATGGAGGAATGGATAACCAAATTATGGTATATTTACACGATGGAATTCTATTCAGCTAAAAGGAAAAATGACATTTCGACATTTAGAGAAAAATGGTCTGACTTGGAGCAAATCCTACTAAACGATCTCTCAAAAGAACAGAGAGCTGAACACTCCCTCATATGCGGTCCTTAACCAGGCTAACCATAAACTCTACACAGACCATTAGAAAGAAGTGAGAGGTTATAAATGAGGGGTAAGGGATGGGGGAGGGGAATGGCTTAAGCATGAGGCTAAACCAAATTGGGTTCAAAATCATAAAATCCTTGCGAGCATACTGTAACCTATTGAGCAAGTAGTGGGTGTCATCTGGCAAGAGGGGCCATGAATAGAAGGGGAGAGAGTCTAAGCCTGTGAAAAATTGATCAGTCTGGCAACTCCTGATCCCAGTCATTGGCTCCTTCCCTCACTGAGCTGTTGACCAAAGTGACCCATGAGGTTCCAAAAATAAGACAGGATTCTGTCAAAGCTCTTGAATGCCCACCCCAGGCCTAAGACAGGATCCTGTTGCTGGAGAAACTACAGAAAGCCATCAATCAGAGGAGACCCTGTGAGGTCCAGAATGGTAACCAGCCCACAGATGATAGTCAGTGCAGTGCTGGAAGGTACTGCATAAGCTGCCAGGGGAAGCCGGTCAACGACAGCTGGAGTAAACAGAGACCACTGGAATGAAACACAGTCTGCTGCCACGAGTAGGTTGTACACACTCCCTACTGGGAGAGAACAGCAAACTAAGAAATGAACACTTATGCAATGGAGGAGCCAAAGCCTGGGGGAGGCAATCAACAGCTTTTAAATTCGGCCAAATAATCCACTCAGTGAGGGGGAGCCCTCAACTAGAACTGGGGACTCAGGGCAATATGCACTAAGTGCCGGACTCTTGGGCCCCAAATGAGAGATGCACTATGTGAGGGATTGATGGAGGGAACTAGAATCTAGCTAATTCAGAAATGTGTATCTCAGTTAACCTATACTGATCTCACTCTCTGATGGAGATTCTTTTTTGTATCTTTCAGAATGCAGTGAAAGAGCTGTGGCTCATCCAACGAACCCTAGGCTGATAGTTGACATCCTGGCAAGAGATGAGCCACACCAGACATGCCATGGAGGATTCATATGGAACCCCATGAGAATGATGGGATAAACAAGTGACCCATAGTCACAGCCACAGTCAACACAGGATAAACCAGTGAGACAGACACCAATGATTTTCGACACAACCTAAAGCAGAAGTACAGAAACCCCTAGGTTCTCAACAATAAAACAGCCTTAATACTCACCCACCTCAACTCAGGGAACTAAGAGGAAGAGTGAGGCAGAAAGATTGTGAGAGCCTTGGTGGCGGAGAATATGCAAAGTCATGGCCCCCAACAGTAACAACATATGAGGGCTGGTGGAACCGGCTGACTCCTAGGCTATCCATGGTCCGTCCCCTGCCCCAAGGACTGATCCAGACTGCCCACGGAAGAGGATATCCAGCTGATTGGGAATGGGGAAGAGGGGCATTGGGGATCTGGGGATAACAACTCATTGTTTGCCCATTAAATAATGTAACTCATTATGGGTAATAAAAATTTCTTCTCATCCCTGACATGATAGAAATGCAATAGCCATTGAGGATGTTAATATGTTGAGAATGTAAACAACCTTGAATCAGCTAATCACATTTTAATCTAAGGAGCTCTTCTGTTATGGTGTGGATTCCAAATGCGATTGCTGTGAGAAGCAAAATTCTATGCCAGGGTCTTGTTGGTTTATTTACTAAAAAGGGACCATTTATTTTATATAAAAGAAAAAAGAACCATATTATATTATTGTAACTCACTGGACAATATGATTTTTTCCTACTCTATTCCAAAGGTTACAATTGTCAGAACTTTTGACAGCTTAATTGAATTTTATTTTATTTAAAAAATACTCAAATTCGTCAGAAGATAGAGAATGGAGCATTTTAGACAATACTCATATTAGTAACCCAAAGAGAATGAGGTGGAATATAAAGGGAGTTATAGAAAGAATGTGCTCAAGGTTCTGACAGGTCACTGATGGACTGAGTGGAGCCCTTGGACATTGGGTGTGGCATGGCAACCCCTTTGTTACTAGTTTAATATGTTAAAGACACCTGAAAGAAATGCAAAAATATAATTCAGAGCCCCTAAAACCAGTCAATGCAAAGAAAAGAAAAGACTTCTATTCCATTTTGGCAGAAGCTCCCATAGTGGGCTAGGTGCTTTCATAATTGTGTGAGATAAATGGTTTAGAATTTATAAAGTATATGATGCTTCCTACACAATATGCATAATGTAATACCATTAATAAACTTCTCCATAAAAATTAAAATTAACATGACTAAGTCAAGGATATACATCTGTGTGAATCCAGAAAATCTGAAATGAAATTGTGGTTCTTAGCCGGGCGTGGTGGCTCATGCCTTTAATCCCAGCACTCCGGAGGCAGATGTAGGAGGATTGCCATGAGTTCAAGGCCACCCTGAGACTACATAGTGAATTCCAGGTCAGCCTGGGCTAGAGTGAGACCCTACCTCGAAAAAACAAAAAAAAAAAAAAAAGAAAGAAAGAAAGAAAGAAAAATGAAAAAAATAGAAAAGAAAAGAAATTACTGTTCTTCCTTAAAGTTTTTCAACAGATGATATGTGCCATATTTTTATCACCATTTCTTGACTAAATTGTTTGCACAAAAGTCATCTTTAAATGAAATTTCTTCCTTTATACAAGCTGTAGGGGAAGGAGTGCATGAAATCTACTTTTTATGCAGTATTTAATTGTCCATACTAGATTGAAATGATTTAAAATCATACAAGTAGTTAATTAGAATATAAAGTGCATGGAGATATCAGCAAATTTCTGTCCTAATGGAAGCATATCTACTAGGTGCTGTTGAATTAGTGTTAGAAATTCTATTTTCAATATGCTCCTATTACCTGGAAGAATATGGAGAGTCTTGGAGGTCAACAGTAGAGTATAAAAGACTCTATGTGGTTCCCCAGTAGCATCAGCTATTTGCAAATACAAGCTAATGATTTAAGCACCATTCAATCCATGCAAAGGCTAAAGGAAAATGCTACTAAGTGATTAATTTAGCCAATTCTTTCCTTCACACTTGTTATTTTGAAAAAAAAGCATAGTAATTTGCATTAGTAGTGAGAATATGACAGAGCTATGGTGTTCCCACAAAGATATTTTCAATTTCCTTTTAATTGTGTAACTTGGTGAGTCCATATTTAGATTCAGTGCAGTAGGAAAGCAATATGGATCATCATATTCATGATAGAATTGATAAATATTTCCATTCTAGAGATGGAGCTCAAACTAAACAGTAATTCTGCTTAATGACATGGTCAACACAGTAGAGTGGACGCCTCATTTGGCTCAAAGAAAGTCCAAGGAACAATGGAGAAATCTCTAAGAAGAACTTGATAGGACCACTGCCAACATTTCATTCAAATAATCAGTATCAACGTGGTTTACTGGCTAAGTCCAAACCTGAAATGAGAGGTTGGCTGCTGTATCTTTCATCACATTGAAAGACTCTACGAGCCTTCATTCTTAAAGACAGAAGGAAAGCTGATAATATGCAGTATTTAGGGGACCTCTGAGGAGCACAGTGAGGGCTTAAATGTCCACATTGACTTGATATTTACTCCTCTTATACCTATGTGTTTCAATGCCTCTCATCAATGGCCTCCAGGAATTTAAATTTTAAAAAAGTCAGTGATGTTTTCAGATTATGCTCTGTTCAAGATATGGAATTTTGTTGTTTTTTTTTAATTTCTTGACAACTTCCAAACATATAGACAATAAAGCATGATCACCATAATCTCCTCCCACTATCCCTTATTGATTTTTGCTTCTTAATGGGTCTTCATTGAATCCGTTGTTTTAACAGGAATTTATTGAGACTTAAAATGTCCAGACAAGTCGTACAACAGAAAAATACTACAAAATGTGATGATGAGTTATAACATATCTAAGCTGTGTGGTAGCCACTGCATACTTGAGCAGTAACTGTTTTGAAATATATCATTACATCTTCCTGTATCTGTTGGAAACATTCCTTTGGCCAACCAGAGGGTGGAAAAGTCAGGGTAGTTTTCTGATGGTAACTCATGGGTAGAGGGTCAACACTTGATAAGGAATTCAGCTATGTTGTTTCCTGGTGGCCACACACTCACTTTAAAGGGAAAAGAGAAATCTCCCAAATGGAAGGTGCTGAGTTATATGAGTTATATGAGTAATGCACAAACTAGATCAAGGGAAGAAGTTGTTTGGAATTATACAAATCACTGGGCCATAGCCAAAGGATCAGTAATGTGATCTGAGAAAAAAAAATCTAAAATGATTAAGTAGTAATCACCCCACAATATAGCACTGGTTTATGGAAAACATGGATACAGAAAAGGAGAAATAAAATGGAAACATTTAGGCTACCTGAAAGGTGCTCACACAAATTTAAAGGGGAGCAGGAAGCATCCTCCATTCTTCAGACATGGTCAAGGAGTGTCTTGAATGACGGAGGGCACGGTAGGTTGCTCTCAGAGAACCAAGCATGAACTCAGGTGCCAAGTGGGTGACTTGGAACATTGCCAATGACACCAGAAGGCTTCTACTGATGATTACCTTAGATGTTATTTATTTATTAAGAAAAGAGAGGGAGAGAAAGAGAATGGAAGTGACTGGACCTCTTGCCACTACAAATGAATTCTCCAGACACATATAGCACTTTGTGCATCCGGCTTACATGGGCACTGGGGAATCAAACCTGGGCCACCAGGCTTTGTAAGCAAGCACCTTTAACTGCTGAACGATCTCCCCAGCCCTCATGATTACATTTTACTAGAGTAGACCATGATTCTGAATTTAGGTTTGCCCTCCCTATAGTAGGTGCAAATATTCAAGTTATTATAAAAATAAAATCTGAAAGTATCATTTCACTTTGTGCTTCTTGCTTTGATATGCTCTGATTAAGGAAACCATCACCCAGAAATGCCAGGATATGTTTTCTGTCTCTACCCCTCATAAACAGTAACTTATCATTCACAAAGCAGTCCCTTACTAAATTGTGGGGCTGACAGAGGACAGATGAATGACTTGTATAATGTAAGCAAACGTGTGATAAAACATCACCCAATATTAAAAGTGACATTTTCTGTATCAGAAGATTTTATGTTGTCTTCCACAAGTATATTTGTTTACACGTATCAAAGTATCAAAAAATTTTACAAAATTGAATGAGAATAGTCCTTGGGATTAGATAAAGACACAGATCATCCAGGTAATACTAAGTAGATCTTCCGGCCTCTTTCTTGCTTTTCCATAGAGTAACTCTGATTTGGCTTCTTGATAAATCATGGCTCAATATTGATTTATTTCAGTGCATGAGACCCCTTTCCAGATCCTGTGACAGAGTGCCCTAAACTGTTGTACTCATTAAATGTTGTGTGGCTCTGACCATATTTGATATTCATGAATTTTATCGATGTTTTAAAATCAGAAAAAAAGCAATTTTCAAGCCCCGTGTAATGTTTTTTTTAAAAATATATAATGTTACAGAGATGAACAAAATGACTTTGAATATAAAATCCAATTACAATTTAAAAGAAAATGTCTCAGCTCTATTTTAGAGGTAAATAAAAACTATGTCTGCCTATATGCATCAAATTTGTGCCATATGTAAATTTTAAGTTCCGTATTTCAGTGAGACACTTCAAAATAATTGATGTACTGCTGTTGAATTATGAGGTTGTTAGTACCTTAAGACATTATATAATAGTAAAAGAAATTATTGTCATAAATCATGTAGCTATAGCTGACGGGCTTCGCATAACACAAGTAAAAAGCTTTGAAAGGTGATTCTGCAGAAGTAAGTTACCAAAATGTCTTAAGTGGGAATGATTCATTTTCACCCAGGTGGAATAATATAGATTTATTAGATCCCTCTTAATGCTAAAAATGTACAGTTATACATGGCTACACAGATTAAGTATTAATCCAACTAAATATGTGTTTCACACAATGTCCCATATGACCCTTAGGAAATCACTGGCTGTTGAATATTATCTATGCTGTGAGGTAGGGTGTGGGGGGGAGTAATGGATGTTAATGAAGGCACTGCCCAGGAAAATGAACAGAATTTCAAGATTGGCATTTAAAATTAAACTGGGCTCAAAGTTTCTCAACATATTAGACCTCAGAATAAAACGGACACATGTCAATGTATATATCACTTGTAAATAGGCCATGATATGAAGTACAACTCTATGTTTCAGATATGTATGCTTATGTCTTAGGATTCCATAGTAAAAGCTTCTTGGGAAATTTTGAACTCTAGTCTCTCATCCAGAGTGTCTTACTTGCCCATATTTGAAACAGAGGGTTAATGTTCCCTCTCTTTCTCTCACTCTCTTCCTCTCTTGTCTGTCTGCCTTGCTTTCCCATCTCTCTTCTCCATTCTCCCTTCTTTCATTCTTCCCGCGCTCTCTTCTTTTTCTCTTTCTCTTTCTTTCCTTCCTTCCTTCCTTCTTTTCTTTCTTTCTTTCTTATTTCTTCCTCCATCCAAATTTTGCTTTCTGTAGCTTGTTGTCCACAATCAACCAATAATCCAAAAATCTTAAATGTAGTATCCTAAAACAGTCCATGACAAAAATTTTGATACAACATATTGTTATATTTTATATTAGCATTTATTATTAACTTTTTAGTGTATCTATTTTTGAACCTACCTTTACCACAGATATGTGTGCATAGAAAACACATACTATATATAGGGATCATTGCTGTCCATAAATTCAGGTATATGAAGGGGGTCTTGGAACTGTCTCCAATAGTTACAGGGGAATCTATATATTATGTTTGTCTTTCTATGCTTGCATACTTTTGAAAATGTAATTTGTAAATTAGGTACAGTAAGAGATTAGCAAGTATATATAATAAAACCAAACAAATACAAGAATATGCTCTAATGAACACATATATGAATGTGGCCTCTCAAAATACTTTGTTTACTGTTCTTTTTCTTTTTGTAATACTATTATTTAAGAGCCATACCTGTGTGATGAGGTGACTGGCATTCACTAACGTAGTGTTAAACTGCCAGACAAGGTCTCCTTGAACCCACAAGACAGTCTCTTTGAAGAAGGCCACTAAGTGACTCCCATGAAGATAGCACCTACAGCAATGATATGCTAGATAAAGAAACGTCCCATTCCCTGGGTGGGCATGAAAGGGACCACACATAATTTCATTAAGCTTACTGAAGACAACATGCAACTTAAAATATAAAATGTAAAAGATGAAGAAGTATTTCTGGAATTTTCCATTCAGTATTTCTTGACCACAATTGACCAGAGTGTGTAAGTGAGACATTGCAAAGAAAACCAAGGAGAGAAGGGATTATTGAAACAGAGCTCTTAATCAGATAGGAGATAATTGTGTAGACCTTTCTGCCACTGTACACGATGGCTTCTTTTGCTGCAAAGAAAACAAACACAAGAGTTTAATTCACTTTGAGTCACCTTAGAAGTTTTGTCAAGCTGAATGAAGGGCATAAGAGAAACCATTATCCTCTGAGCTGTATGTTTACCAGGGCAGTGTAGAAAGCACTGGGACCCTTCCATTGTGCTACTGGTATAATACACAGTGTGAATACTCCCCAAACTGCCCTAACAAAAGAACTGAGGATTATAAAATACACAGTGTGTATAGTCCTCAAATAACCCAGCCAAAAGAAATGATGATTACAAAATGAATTCTTCCCCCACATTTCCTGTATGAAAACGTTTTGAGTGGGAGTGGTACACTAGCTATTTTTATTGTCAAGATTCATAAAAAGTTGAATCAATTAACATTTGAAATATATTTCCACTCTCAGGAAGAAATTTATTAAACATGGTTTTAACAATTACATGTGTTAACATTTTATTCAAATACTGTCTTGGATTCAGATTTATAACTGAAAGGATTTGAAAAAAAATATTTATTTGTGTGTAAGAGAGAGAAAGTATAGGCATGCCAGGGCCTCTGTATGCTGCAAACAAATTCCAGATGCATGTGCCACTTTGTTTGTCTGGTTTACGTGGGTATTGGGCAATCAATCCCAGAATGGCAGACTTTGCAAGAAAGTGCATTTAACCACTGAGCCGTCCCCCAGAACCTCAAAGAATTTTTGAGATCTCAAATACAAGGATTGTTATTTAAGGAAAAAGAGTCCAGAAAGGAAGCCTTGAGCCTGTAAATACACTGAATTTTTCCATTACACACCCGAATTCTACCAGCTGGGCACTAGACACCCATCCTAATGTTGAACATCATTGTTCCTGATGTCAGCTCTCCTTTGGCCCACTTCCATCAGTCACTCAGATAATTGTTTGACATTTTTGTTTTTGTAAATTTACAAAGACAGAATGCTGTGTGAAGAGGGTCTTGTGGTCAGTGCCATATTCACCTGCAGGGACTCTCTCTTCTGTCCCTGTTCACCAAATCCTAGAGAGCAGGAGCCTCTCCTTATTTCACCACCCACCTTTATCACCAGTGCTGCTTCTTTACTGCGAGGAGAAGCATCCAGACATTGAGGCTGAAATTGAAGTTGAAGGTCATCTTGAGACAGTCAAGCACATTGTAAAGCCCAGTGCTTTTCTGCATTGTTTTGTTTTGCATGACTAAGACTGTCTCATCTGTCCCTTCTCTTCTTGTACAATGCTGCTTCTTGTTTTAAAGAAACTTGCTTGCTATTACTTTCCTGTGTCTACCTACTCCATAACTAAATACACCTGTCATGAAAACCAACACCATTTCAATAAATAGCCACGCTGCGGGGCCACTGCTGACAAGTCTGGTGACAGAGGATTCGGAGCCAGTTGCTGGAAATCTCTAGTCATTAGGCGTTGGACACCTTCTTGGCTGTTTTCATGGTTTCTGTGTTACTACCTCTACAGCTTCTGCAGAGAAATGGGGAAAACTTGAGCAATATGGAAGTCCACCCCATCAGAGCTGGGGGGAGACAAGACACTCCTACTGGAGTAATTAAGGGTTCACCCAAGCATCCTCCATGGGGGAGGGAAATCTCTCCTCCCTGCTGCTCACATTCTAGCTGTTCCATATGCAAGACATAACATCTTCCTTCAATGTAAGGGCAGACATCCATCTCCAACTCAAAGAAAG
>PVHP010018462.1:0-33126 GCA_004024765.1 Zapus hudsonius | reverse complement strand
GTGTGTGTGTGTGTGTGTGTGTGTGTGTGTGTGTGTGTGTGTGTGTGTGTAAGAGTCCATTTAGGAGGGAGACAACATCACAGCTGCTCACATAATTTGAAGATGGCAAGTGCAGAGTCCAAAGCACAGATCTTTCTAGGAATGACACTGAATGAGTTAGAGAAAGATACATGCAGGTAGAATAAAGCTCCTTGCCTGCCCACTTCCCCAGGCCTAGCCATAGGTGAATGAATGCAAGAAACATGGCAGGCTGGCCCCTCGATGGTGCATTGGCCTATATGGTTTTAAATGGGTGCTGGCATCCAATCCATTGAAGAAGAGATTGTTTGAGCCTTCACTTCTGCATGGAGCAGGGTCCACAGGGACAAACAATTCCATCTTACAGATGAGTGCACATAGAGGCCAAGCACCCTGGACCTTGATATTTTTTCTCTCTGGGTTCCTGAAATTGCTCCTGCAATTAGCTTTTCATGCATTAAGGCCACAACCTGCAGAGCTTTACAGTAATGAATCTAGATAAACCATCAATTTTAAATGCTATCTTTATTGTTCCTTTGGACAACTGGGCCTAATTCCTCAAGGTTCTAAAGCCATTACTTAATGTTTGAACCTCTATCACAATACCCTTCCTGCAGTTGAAATACCTAGGATCTTATTACCTAACTGGGGATCCGTTTCCATTTTGGTCCCTCACCAGAGAGCAGTGGGCTCTTAAGCAGCCTGGACATAAGATCCTAGCTGTGAATGGGGCTGGGCTTTGTTTAACCAGGGGCTTTTCCTTGGTGGAACATCAATGGAGACTTTGATTTGGGCCTTAAGCACTTTAGATGTTTCTCAGGCCACCTTGGGGCTCTGTTTACACTTGTGCCCATCAAATGCCTTTATAAATTGGAAATTATCTTGGCTAAATGTATAAGTAAGAAAGCACTGGTTCTTTGTGGTAATGTGGGGCCCTAGACATGTTGCTCAATTTCCTGGCCATTTATCTTCTTCACCTGTGGAGTGGGACTGGCTAAAAGCTTAAAAGATACTAAACAGCCCTTAAGAGCATAGAGCTCTGGTCATACTGAGGAGGACCAGTTCCTCTGATGGTCCTTTCAAGGTATTCTCACACCTCACATATAACTTGGCTTTCACAACAGCTCTCTGTGTGCCGTTACTTGAAGGGCAAGTGAATGCAGAGAAAACTTCTCAAGGGCTCAAGGTTTTTGGTTTTTTGAGGTAGGGTTTCTCTCTAGCTCAGATTGACCTGGAATTTAATATGTAGTCTCAGGCTGGCCTTGAACTCACAGAGATCCTCATACCTCTGCCTCCCGAGTGCTTGGATTAAAGGCCTGCAACGCCCTCTACATGTATCTCTTCATCCAATTCTTTGAGCCCCTCCATGGGGCTGAAGTATTAGTATTTCCATTTAATTTTTTTGTATTGTTATTTTCAAGGTAGGGTCTCACTCTAGCCCAGGCTGACCTGGAATTCACTCTGTAGACCCAGGCTGGCTTTGAACTCACAGTGATCCTCCTACCTCTGCCTACCAAGTGCTGGAATTAGAGGCATGCACCACCACACCCAGCTATGATTTCCATTTTACAGATGAAGAAACTGAGATCCAGAGTGGTCCAGTGACTTGTTCAAAGTCATATGAGCTTGTGCAGAAGTCAGGATGTAGACTCAGCCTGTAGACACTAAGGTGCCTAATTACTAGCTTATGAGTCACTGAAACAATACACCCTCAGACTCCCCAAATCTGACTTCTGCCAAAGAGGCATTATTTGTCTGCTGCCTGGTGTGGGGTGCCTTGGACTCTCAGCTGTCCTCTGGGGAGTCAGCAGCCTGCACCGAGTACAGAACCCAGTGCATGTCTGGGTCAGCCAGGGACTTGCCTGCAGATGCACAGAAACATGCAGATCCTACTGACCCCAGGGACATGGCCTTGACCCCACTCAGGGTGTGAATAACTAGCCTCCCACAGGTCTCCTAGAGATCTCTTGTGTCCTCTACTTCCTTCTGGATTGAATGGGGGTGGAAGGAGAGCCCCTGAAAATGACATTAGGGAAGTTGGCTGAGAGCTAGTTTGATCAAGAAGGTTCTATGCGTCTAGACAAGCCCATGAATACTACCATGTATTAGTTTTAATTTTTCATAAAAATATAATCGTGTATCTTCCTGCTTTTATTTTTCCCCTTCTCACTTTTCACTCAACCTTTTATCTGCTGCCCTAAGTTTTATACCATGCTTGTGTGTCTTTCATTTATCCTTCAAGATTTGGTTCGGGCGTTACCTCCTCATGGAAGCCTTCCATCATTTCTCCAAGTTATCTTTGCAATTCCTCTAACACCCCTTGTGTATACCTCTTAGAAAGCAGACATCCTTATTCACTCAAGCATCTCAACGATCACTCAATGACAAGGACCTATGTATCCCACAGCCTAGCATAGTGCTTGGTACATAATAGGCCTGTGCATAATATTGACAGAAGGAAGGGTATTTCTTAAGCTTTATGTCTCCTAAAACCTTAAAACAACAATAATAACAATGACAACATAATCATCTGCCATCAGATTTGAGCCATCCTTTTTCATTCATCCTGAGAATCTTTCTGGGACTTCTGTCTTGTTAGAAGGTCTAGGTCCTTCTCTCCTTGTCCTTTTTTAATTAGTTGTTTGTTTACTTATTTGCAACATACAGAGAGAGAGAAGAGAGAAAGAAGAGAGAGGAGAGAGGAGAAAGAGAAAGAGAAAGAAAGAGAGAGAGAGAGAGAGAGAGAAATGAGCATGCCAGAGCCTCTAGCTGCTACAAACGAACTCCAGATGCATGCACCACTTTGTGCATCAGGCTTTACGTGGGTACTGGGGAATTGATCCTGAGTCATCAGGCTTTGCAAGCAAGCACCCTTAACCGATGAGCCATCTCTCCAGCCCTCCTTGTCCTTCTTGAGAGAACTGAACACAGCCTGGAGAGCTGGGCTGATCTCAAGCCTGCTCTGGCCTTTGGGTCCTGGGCTCTAGTTCTTGTGCAAGAATTAGAGAGCTGTTTCATGTCAGAAACTCAAATCCTTAAAACCAATCACTGTGGATGGAGGGGACAACCTGTACTTTATACTTTAACGGCCACCTCCTTTAGGCAACAAACAGTCTCCCTGGGCTTCTACTCTGTCCATGTAACGTTCCAACACAGAGCAAACAAGCCCAACATCAGATGAATGCCTCAAACCTTTCCTTCCATCATTAAGACCTTTCCACGCACAATGGCACAATAAAGGCAGGCAGAATCAATGTGGAGCAGAAAAAAAAAACAGAGCAATTTTAAAAGTGACTGTCTAATGAGAGAAGAAAATACCCTACTCAGAAAGTGGTGGAACTTGACCAAACCACAGAAGCCCAAAACATATAGAATGATATGTGGGCAACTCATTGATGCAAAGTTTCCCTTGGGAAAGGGCTGTACAGTGGAAGGAAGTATACTCTCCCCACACGAAACCAGCACATTAGATTGCTTTTATTCCAATGCAGTTCAAACTTCTGACTAAAACAAAACAAAACAAAACAAAATCTGTCATCGTTCTTGGGTCAAAAGAAATCTTGGGACAGACAGATTTTGGGATGAGAACTCGAATGACAGGAATTGGGTCAGCAATCTGATGTATGCTAAGGAAGTCACTTTTGAAACAACTGATGAAAGTTGGAGTCTGAAGAGTTGGTGGTAATATTATTTCAATGTCCATTTCCTAATTTTGCAGGTTGTATGAAAAGCATGGACAGAAGAACTCTTGTTTGCACAGCATAAAGTTGTCAGAGGCGGGGATTATGTGAGTAAGTTGCTCCAAAATGGTACATTTTTCCCCTCTTCTTACATAATTTCTTTCCAACTAAAAATAATTAAAATAAAGTATAATGGGGAAAAAGAATAGGTGGGTCAAAATACCTTCTTTGGAAACTTTGGCTTGTGGTCATATATAAAGGGAAGGACAAAGGAAAGGATGTTGGAGAGAAAGTCTAAAAAATTTCAAGTACATTGCATATACAGAAGGGCTTTTCAAAGCATCTAGCTGGATAGCAAAGGGCTGAGAGAAAAAAATGACACAAGCCAATCCCCATGAAGCAATAGTGAAGGCCAAATCCACCTGCCAGTCTCTTTATGTTTGCCAGGAACTTTCAAAGTCCTTCTTGATGGAGGGGAAACTGAGGCAGCCCATAGAGGTCAGAGTGAGGGCAAAGGTCACTCCAGGTTGAAGCAGAGACGGAATTGAAACACTTACGTCTGAGGATCTCCCGTTGCTTTCTGACGTACCAGGTGTACAGGGCAGCACGCTTCTGGGTCTTCATGGGGGTGCCTTTATTGAGATGCTGGGAGAGATGTGATTGGTTCAAGCCTGTGACATCCACCACTTCCCTCTGGGGGATGTTGTGCTGCTGCATGTAGCCCTTGATCATTTTGGCAGCCCTCCAAGGGTCCTCACTGGACAGAGAAGCAGGTGGTTAGGGAGTTGCTGGGAAATGTCCAGGGAGAAATATTCACTTGCTAGCAGCTCTACCTACTTCCTGTGCAACCTTGACCTTCATGTAGTTCCCCACCTGTCCAGGCTACAAACTCCGGAGAGATGTGGGGCCAAAATAAAACCTATGTGGGAGAGGCACCTAAGGCCTGTGTCTTCTTAGATGAGCAGTGAACGCACAAGAGCCTCATTTTATCCTTCCTCCCTTCCTTTCCCTGGGCATTAAGAGACTTAAAAAAGAAGTCCCCAGGAAAGTGGAGATGCCTGGGGTGGGGGAGGGGCGCTTGCCTTGGCCGGATGACCCCCCGCAGTGATGGGGAGTCTCATAGGTTTCTAAAATGACTTAATTTCAGCCCAAACCTCTCCCACCTAATCTTCCTTTTGGAAGGCTATCACAGGGGTGTGACCTATGTGCCCAACCCCTCCCCCACCCAGAAAGCAAGAAGGCCTCACAGAATCTTTCTAAGGTATGTCAAATAAAATTTTTGTTTCACGTATTTAAAAATCCCCAGCGTTCACACAGAAATGTTTCATAAGGAGAGTTGTGATTCATTCTTAGCTAATTATATTGTTTTTAGCGTTTTAGGAAAGTGTTCATAAATGTCGCGACAACTCGCTAGGGTTGAAGAACCACACCACTCACAAGGGCAAGGAACTTTAAAAAAAATTATTCACAGCTCCACCTTCCAAATAAAACCTAATGAGGAGGAGTAATTTCAGTTTCAGAGTAAGACATTAACAATCCCCAATGCCTGTTTTCCTGTACGCTTGCATTTCTCCTCTGACAGGGTAGGGGAATCTGGACCACCTCTAGTGACCTTTCTGGTAAACTTCAAGTTTGGATCAAGAACGTGGTCGTGCTTTCCCTTTCCTAAAAACACAGGTGTGTGAGGCGCTGGTGAGGCTTATGTAAATGTTTTCAACTTTCCTGATGTCTTTTCATGCTTATTAAGTAGATGATTTAAAATGATAAATAAATAGAAATTAAGGAACTAATGCATAGTAGAAAACGAAAGTATGAAACAATATTTTTATGCATAGTGTTTATCCAATGCCATTACTACTTAATTTAGAAAATCAATCCTTTATTATATATATATTAGCTTGCTAGAACATGAGAAAAGGGGAAATTAAGTTCAGATAAAACAATAACAATTGGTGTTAAAATGAAGTCCAAATTAGGTGCAGTAATACAAAATTATTTCTCAATGGTGCCTATGTCAAGTAAAGTTAAATTGGTTTAGTGTATTAAAAATCTCTAACAATCAAATGAGATATTTTGTAAGCTTTTGAATAGCTGTGATTACTTCAGCAGGCTTTGAGATTAAATTTGTGAGGGTCCTGTTTTGAAAGAGATGTTTTTGAGAAATGTGGGACTTTTCACATTAATTATATGTGAGTCAAGAACGAATCTCTCAAGCATCCATAAAAGCACTTTCAAGTAAAATAGCATAATGAAGTCACCCAAGAACAAAAACAAAGAAAACATTCCAGTGTCAAACAGTGGGGAATTCACCTTGAGCAAGAGAAAAATAAGGCAATAAACATTTTAGACCTATACATGTAAACACCAGAGATCATTTAAAACCTTATTTTTGGCAAATATTTCCACAGATATTTTTAGGGTGGAAAAACACTTCTAACAGGTACGAACAATAGCTTCCAGTTGGGGGGGGGAAGTATTTGGATTTTAAAAGTTAATATTATATTGTTTTGACAGATTCCGTGACCATTTTTCTTTTTTCAGTTCTCTACCCGTGTCACTTTGCGTGCTTAAGAAACCTAGCGAAATCATGCCATGTTCTAAGTGTGAATGGTTCTGTGAGAAGACAGAATTCGCTGCACAATAGAGATGGTTTTTAAAATAAAATTTTAAAGCCTACAAAAACATGAGGCAACACCTTTAAGCCCAGAATTCAAAGACTAGAATTGGGGGCAAGATGGCGTGGTTTCACCTTTATATACCTGGGACTTCAGAATTCCCAGATATGCTGGAGCCGAGCTGGGCAACTTGGTGGCGAGTAGTATTTGGAAATGCCGTCCAGGTGCGCGGCCTTTGTGCCCAGTGCGCAGGTGACGGGCGCGGGACGCGGTGCCGCCCGGCCCGCTCCTCCGCACCGGGTGACTCCGCCGGCCAGAGCCGAGCCGCCCTGAGCCCGGGAAGCCTGGGCTGGGCGTGCGGGCAAACCCCGGGCTTTCCTCGCCGCCCCCGCGCGCAGGGCTCCAGGTCGCAACTGGGGACCTGGAAGCGCGCTGTCCCCCAACCTTCCTTCCCGGCCTTCCGCGAGTAGAAGGGGCGGAGGGCGTCCAGGCACCCCTCAATGTCACCACTCCTTTCTTTCCTTTTTGCCTTAGTGGAACTGAGTGGGCAAAAGAGGGGGAAAAGGGAAAGAGAAAAGAAAAGAAAAGAAAAGAAAAGAAAAGAAAAGAAAAGAAAAGAAAAGAAAAGAAAAGAAAAGAAAAGAAAAGAAAAGAGGGGAGTGCCTGGTGCTCTGAGGCCGACTGTGCAGTGACCTGAGAACAGCTAGCAATTTCTTGAAAAATTACTTTAATAAAGTTGGACAGTCCTGGACTGGGGGAGGGAAGGCAGCACCCGATTGAGAAAGGGGACAAAAGCTTTGGGGGTCGGGCCTGTGTCCCCACCCCCAGGGAGGACCTGGGCCTCCCCAGTTCGGCTTCCCACCTGCTTTGGGGAGGGCAGAGGGCAGAGGACCCCGGGCCTCCTGGCTCTCCTCTCTGGCTTGGGGACCTGTAGATGTCGCGGCCCTGAGGCTTGGGGTGACAGCGTGGGGTCCCGGGGGCGCGTCCCGCCGCGCGTGTCCCGCGAACGCCCCGCGTCCGCGTGTGGGTTCCCTTCTCTTTGTAAGACGCGTTTACAACTTCACCAATGAATAACCCGCCTCTCTTTTCAACCTAATCGCGGCTCTTTGTGTATCTTTCTGTTGATGATTTATAGGAATAAATTAATAACACCCCAACTCCACGTGCTGCAGTTTATGTCACCTCTCCCGGGCCTTCAGCCCGGCGCAGTGACGGCTGCACCCCGGGTCCCCGCGGCCGCCGGGCGAAAGGCCTTGGCCTCGGGTGGCTGGTGGCCAGAGCCGGAACGGTGCTCCTGGCCGGGATCAATGTCCCCATCGCCCTGGCGTTCCAGCGGCTCCCGGGGCTCCGAGGCGCAGTCCTTAGCCTCAGCTCCCGACACTTTCCGGGCCCCTAAACCCCGGCCTGGGAGAAACCCCCGCCACCCGGGGAGCCGGCGAAAGAAGAGCCTCAAATTTATAGCAAACCATTTCTGGTGTGCGGGGGTGAGGGGAACCTCTAAATCCTCCAGACTGTCTTAGCTAGGTCTCCAGATCACAAATTCAAATGCAAGGTCACATCACATCCCAAACTGGCTCTGCGGGCGGCCGAGGAGGTCGCTAGAAGCCCCGGCGAGACTTAGGCTCTGAACTCCGAAACCTTGATACCACGGGACTTAAAAGTGTCCGAGGCCACATAGGGGGCTCCTTCCTCAAACCGAGTGACCGGAGAGCGACGTGCTGTCTAAGGGAACCGCTGGGCTCCTTGGATAATTAGTAACTAGCTGTCAAAGCCTAGGCCTGTGCAAGAGGATCGCCACCGATCCCGCCCGGGAGAGACATCCAGCCGGCTCGAATTCCCCGGGGAATGTCGCCGGCAAGAAGCGTGCACGTCCTCATCTGAGAATGGGGTCTTAGCCACGCGCACCCCACCCATCCCCACGTGCGCTGACACCCGTGGTTTCTTTTGCCCCGCGCGGGTCCACCCTGACCCTACGTGCAAACAGTTCCTTTTACAGATCTAACCCAGAGCCTTGCGCTGCAGACCCGAAGCACTATGAACTGGCCTCCCGGGCTCCTGGTCCTTGGCTGGCCCTCCGCAAGAAGCCATGGCACTTCAAGAGAAAAAATAATAATAACAAAAAATGCATGGCCCGAGGGACAAGCCTCAAATCCCAGAAAATCGCAGCTGTTTTCGTAGCACGCAGCCGCACCTTCAGATGGTGCGGCCTCCCGGTCCAGGATTGCGCACCTCGGGTTTCCTGGGACCGAAGCCGGGTCCCACCGGAAAGGCGCTTGGGCCTAGGCAGAGGGCAGGTGGAACCTCCGCCCCAGGGTGGCCCGGCTAGGGGACCACCGGGAAGGGTCCGGTTGTTGGGAGAGATGCGGAGCTCTCCGGCCGGCCGGGGGGTTTCTCCCGTGGGGAAGGGGTTTGGCCAGATCAGGCCCCGGGCTCCTGGGTTTGCGCTCTGCACCTGGCTCCGGCCTTACCTGAGCATCCGGTCCACCTCGGCTCGTTGCTCCGCCGCCTCCTCCGTGTTGAGCGCCTGTAGCTCCTTGAGGATGGGAGGGGTGTCATAGTCGTCCCCGTCCTCCGATCCCTCGTCCCCGGACAGGCGGCCTTTAGCATGGCCATTGGTGAGAGTGTGGAAGACCGGCTTGATGTCGGGATCGGCCCCGCTCCCGGGGGACAAGGGCAGCGTCTCCAGTTTGACCCCGAAGTTCGGGGTAGGTAGCATCTCTTCCAAGGCCTGGACCAGCACCTCCTTGGTGACCCCGGAGCTCAGCAGGGCGTTCAGGAGTTCTTGCTGAAGCGACGTGAGCTTGGACACCATTTTCCAAGGACGGAAAAACAAGGGGGCGAGGGAGGGTGAGAGAGGAGGGTGGAGGGGAGTTTCACAAGCAAACCCCAAGTCCTGGAACCCCTCCACCCTTCAGCCTCCAGACACCTGTTACTCCCCGGGGTCCCGGAGTCTCCTCCAAGAGGAGTCAGAAAACTTCTAACTTGCCATGATCGCCACCATTAGGCCATATAAAATATGCAAATGAGTGGGAAGGGCTCGACTTTCGGCAGGATGCAAATGGTGGGGTGGGGAGGGGGGAACCGAGAGAGGTGCGCCTAAGGGACAGTCCTGGGGAGCAGGAGACCCAGGCGGGGACCGGGGCTTGTCAGGGCCCATTGTACTCACGCTGGGGGGCTGAGGCCTTCTTTACCGGTCTGTTTATCAGCTAAACCTTAGCCGACCTTCGGACTTGCTCAGCAGGTGGCTTGCAGCCTAGGTGGGGGGCTTTTCCACTGGCGGCGGGTTCGGCTTTAGCCCAGAAAGAAGACACTGCGCTTCCGGGGTTCAGGTGAGACAGCTGGAGAAAATTTGGGGTGTTCTTGGAAGAAAAGATTGGGAGAGAATGAGAGATGAGTTCAGTGACCCTCCGTCTGCAGGTAGTAAACCTGGACATCCAGAGAGGTGGAGGGGAGAAAGCCACCCTTTGGGGAATGGGTGGAGACCCGAGGGAAGTTAGAGTGGCCTTGGGCCAGATCAGTGCGAATTGGGGAGACCCCATTTATGTGTACCTCTAGTTAAGGCTCTCCAGGCCCCAGGCCTTCACCAGTCAGGTCTGGTGTTTGCATTCGCACGGCTGCCGGGCCCAGACAGCGTAGGCAAAGGAGCCGGGAGGCCGGTGGGACCCACGGAGGAGGACTGATTTATGGCCGGAGGGAGTAGCGAAAGTGGAGCTGGTCAGCCCTGGCGGCTGCAGCGGAGCCCTGCCTTGCCGGGCCGGCCGCGGGGGAGTCGGACACCTGTGGCGTGCGCCAGCGGGGACAGCGGGGACTCCTCAACCCTGGTGGGTACAAAGCTCGGCCTATGGCTGACTGGACACTTGGAGCCACCCGTTTCCCAGGCCCGCTCTCAGTTCTTCATCTCAGTGCCCCCTTCCACCATGAGGGTAGTCAGGCAAGGTCGGGGAGCAGCTGCGGGACTCTCGCAGGCCACCCTCGCAGAGAAAGCACTCAGGAAGCCCTTGAAGGAAAGGGTTGTTTTTAACCCCCCACCCAAGGCTGGCCAAGGAAGCCTTGGGCGTTTTAGCAACGCAAGAGTTTCTGCCACATCTCCCCTGGGAGCCGGAGAGGAAGGACAGCACATACAAACTTCCAGGCCTACGAGACAGGGTCTTCTTAGGAGTCACAGCGCAGAGACCACGCCTTCCCCTCTGTGAAAAAAGAATACTAATAACCATTTGTGAACAACTGAGGGAGACCACCAAGGCAAATGAGCCACAGGTCCAACACTTTCCATCCAGTCTGTGAAAGCAGGAGACCAGTTAGTTCTCCCTGGGATATTCCAGGCCTTCTGAAAGCCTCGGGTTTCTCAGAATCTTTTAGATCCAGGCCTTTGAAAGGACTGGGTGCATCTTAAACAAACATTCAAAATCAGCAGGAAGATTGCTAAGGAACTTCTAAGCACATTTTCCTATCATTCCCACCTTCAAAGATGAGTAGGAAGCCTTTGGTTAGGCACAGAAAAGAATTTCAGCACAAAGAAGGGGCTAGCGGCTTTTTTCTGCTAGACACAGGATCAAATCTCTTGGATGTATGAAAGCTGATGTCATCTAGGCAAGGCAGGGTGCTAAGAAAGAGGGTGCCTACGTGGGTTCCAGGTGCCCGGGCATTGTGCTGGGAGCCCTGCAGGAGGAAGAGGGTAGTTGTGTGTGTGGAGTTCTTCTGAAAATTTACACCCTTCCTTGGGAAAGGAATCATAAGTTCATTGAAATAATGGTTCTTTATTTCACCTTCTTGCTTTCTAGTTCGTTTTGACATATGGTGGAGCCTTGTCCCAGTAGGAGAACCCCTTGCCTCCCATCACCATTCAAACAGAATAATGAAGTGTCCAGAGTCAATGTTCCTGGAGAACAACTTTCTTTTTCTTTCTCTGACTGATCATGATAGAAACATCAAGTGTAATGAACATGAGTTTCTGTGTTAAGCTGGGAAAGCCCATTAAAAAGCTAGTGATCACATCCCTTTAAATGTACAGCTTTGATTTATAGTTCCAACTGCTGTGTGCCCCACCCGGCTGCCAAGCCTCCTTCTCTCTCAAAATCTAGGTGTCAGCAAGCCCATTCTTCTCCCAACCCCAACCACCTATGTGAATGCACAGCAAGACACACAGAGCACAGGGAACACTTTCCAGAGAGTGCCCAGGTATGTCTCACAGGTAGTCTAACTATTCATACCCAGCAACTTTTGTAATCTTCCTGCCTGGACCTACTACTGTGTACCTCTTGGTGTGGTGTGAGTGCTCACCAAATAATCACAACTCTAGATCTGTGAGCAGTTTCAATATCTACCTTTTTTTTTTTGTTTTTTGAGGTAGGGTCTCGCTCTAGTCCAGGCTGACCTGGAATTCTCAGGGTGGCCTTGAACTCATGGCGATCCTCCTGCCTCAGCCTCCCGAGTGCTGGGATTAAAGGCGTGCACCACCACGCCCAGCTCCAATATCTACCTTTTCTTATGGAAAATTTAAAAGTATACAGATAATTCTTCAGCATCCTAGATGCTAACTAAATGAGCTCTGTTGTGGAACCCGTCCCTAAAACATCCCCAAGAAAGGAAGACACAGTATGATTGGAAAAGTAAGATACTGGAGGTTAAGGAGGTTGCTTGGAGCTCCTGGAGTAAATTCACAAGAGGGATGAGATGGGGTCCAGGAATGTCAAAGACCACATTAGGTTCTTCTACTTGAACAAGGTTCGCTATGGGCGTTGCAGGCCCTGGTGTGCAAGAAATTGAAATCCATGCAGGTTTCCTAAGCACCATGCCTTGCCAAACTCTGCTGCTTCCCCTGGGAGAAGACAGGAGGTCAGTTCCCAGTGAGAAAAGCTAATGCTCTGATTTCTTAGAGTTCATAGAATCAAGGAGATGCAGAGGGGTTGGAATGGCTGGGCAAACAGGAACAAACATTCAGAATCAAGAGTTGGGGAAATAATTTAGTGGATGAAGTGCTTGCCTTGCAAGCTTGAGGACTTGAGTCCAGTTCATAATATCCATGTACACTCTTGGGCATGGTGGTGCATGTCTGTAATCCTAGAACTGAGGAGGCAGAGGCAGGAGGGTCTTTGGAGCTTGTGCTGAGCAAGTCTTGCTGAACCAGTGAGTTCCAGGTCAATGAGAGAGACTTTATCTCAGAGAGAGATAGATAGCATACCAAGAGGATTTATCCTCTGGCCGCCACGTACACACACGTCTACATGCACTCCACACAGTGTCCTCCACATGAACATGAATACATGCACATCACACACGAATAATTCAGAATCAGCAGGAAAATTTCAAAGAATCTTCAAAAACTTTCTACTTCCTTACTCACATAAAAAAATTTTGAAGGAAGTCAGGGCTATGTTTTCTCATTGATCAGTGGTGTGTATAGAAGGCCTCAAAACTCAAACAGGGCATGGTGGTGTCACACCTTTAATCCAGCACTCAAGGGACAGAGGCAGGAGGATCACTATGAGTTCCAGAACAGCCTGAGACTACATTGTGAATTCCAGGTCAGCCGGGATAGAGTGAGACCCTAACACAAACATACATACACACACACACACACACACACACACACACACACACACACACACACACACCAACAAATTCAATCAGTTCTAGAGTAAAACATAAATACCAGCCCATCCCAATCTGAGGGAGGTTGGGAACCATATTGTTAGAGAGTAGTGAGGCAGCCCAGAGAATATTCTAGATTTTAGGGTCTATAATACTCTTTTATGGATGCCGCTTCATCCCACAAGGGCTTTGGTGAATGTTTGTTTCTGGCCTCTTGCTACTTAGGAAAAATTACCCGTGGTTTAAGTTCTCCAACTTTTCTATGATCTGAAATTCCTTAAAGATCTTAAACTATTGGGACATTCATTTCCAGACCTTTTGGCAGGTGATGTAAGAGCTGAGGCAAGACCTCAGTGTAGTGGTGGTCCATGAAAGATTATAGCACAGAGAATGAGCTCCACAGTGCCCAGAGAGTTGCCGACACTTGGTAGATAGATGCTCACCAAACAACAACTTGTTGAATGAATGAAGAAGTGAGCAACTCTGAATGGTTCTGTTAAGGATGATATTGGATACTTGTCAGGTTTTCCTAGCTGTCAGCAATGAAATCTAAATCTAAATCTTTTTAAAATAGTTCTTTGTTAAAGGAATTATTTTTTAAAATATTTTCTTTACTCAATTTCAAGCAGCGAGATATATATATATATATATATATATATATATATATATATAGAGAGAGAGAGAGAGAGAGAGAGAGCACTAGGGCCACCACCTTGTGGGTCTGGCTTATGTGGGTACTGGGGAATTGAACCCAGAGCCTTAGGCACTGGAGGCAAGTGCCTTAATCGCTGAGCCATCTCTCCAGCCCTAAATCTAAATCTTATAGTCTAAAAATAACACTCCCAGCCACAAAAGGTTATATACTATGTAGTTACACTTTTATTTAACGAAAAGCTAGGAAAACAAATCTACAGTGGTAGAGGTTTCTGAAGGTTCTATGACACATCATTAGGATGTATCTGTAGGACTTATACATATCAAGACATATATGTATACATATATATACTCCACTGTCCCTTATGTGTAAGTTATAACTTAATAAAAATATTAAAAACAGTTCCAAAATGGAGCATGGTAGTGCTTGGGAAGTGGAGTTAGTTTAAAGCTAGCCTGAGCTAGAGAGTTTGAGGCCAGCCTGAAATACATGAGACCCTGTCTCAAAAATAAGAGCAAAACAAAAATAAAAACAATCCAAAGTATTAAGTATAAATATATGTATATATACATATATTATATGTATATATGTATATTATATATACATATTATATATATATATATATAATCTGGGTATGGTGGCACATGCCTTTAGTCCCAACACTCAGGATGCTGAGATAGTAGGATCACCATGAGTTTAAGGCCAGCCTGGAGATACAGAGTGAATTCCATGTCAGCCTGGGCTAGAGTGAGATCCTTCCACAAAACATAAAACTTTTTTTATAAAAACATTTGGCTGACTGAACACATTTGGCTTTCCTATGGGCCATAGTTCATTGATTCCCTGGGCAATACATTTATGCAGATCAAAGCCTGTAGATCTAAAAGGGACCTTAGAAACTATCTTGCTTCATTTCTTTCTTCCTGGGATGAGGAAGCAGATTGCTTAGTTGGGAGGATAAATGATTTTCCTAAGAGACCTAACACTGGCCACAAGGAAATCCTGGCTTTGGAGTCAGGCGCCAGCTGCTTTCTGGGGATGCCAAGTGTGACTTTAGTCAACGACTCCACTTCTTCCAGGTTTTATGTTATGAGCACAGGCAAATGTTGACAATAATGAAATTCATGCCTCATAGTGTTGTTGGAAGAGTTTAATGAAGTAACACAGAAGAACACCTTGTATGGGGCCAGCATATTACAAATCCCACATCCACCACTTACTCAGTCACAACACGCAGCTCAGGAGCACCTCTTTCTGCTTCCCTCCCTCTCAACCAACCTCCTTCCCTTCCTCTTTTGTGCATTTAGCACAGTTTGTGGAAGAGCTCACTACCAAACATTCCCAAATGTTCATGTGCTGTGTGAGCCCTTCCTTCGAGGGAATCTGTTACACCCCAAATCCCACCAATCATAGCCATCAGCTTCCTTTCTAGAAACCCCTTCCAGCTCTGAGCTCTTTGCCCCCAAGCCTGCTGCTATCAGATCAAAATGGCCAGAGAAATTCCTAAGAACAGATACTTCTCTCTACATCCTTGTGTTTGGCCATTTTTAGAAATAGGGTATTCCCAGCAGCTTGTAAAAGATTAAAAAGCAGCGACCTAGTATGATATTAAACCAATAAATACTACACCTAGCATGGAGAGCCTCCACCTCAGAACAATAGCCTACGCTTCCTCTCCTGCAACACCCGTGAATGAGCAGTGGGAATTGGCAGCAGGCTCAGCACACACTAGGCACTTGCCTGCATGCGAGCTTATTAAATAATTAACATGTAGGCTGAAGTATTCAGAAAAAAACACAATTATTAAAATTTCTTCGAGTCTGTTTTCTGAATAGTATTATAAATAGATGTCAATGAAATTCATTGTTGCATTCCTTCCCAGCCCTTTTCCTTCTCACAAACCTGCAAAGTATTAAGTACCATTCCTACTTGAATGGGAAGAAAATGGAAGTTCTGAGAGGGAGAGGGTTAGCCCAAGAACTCACAGATGGCTAAGGATGGAGACCTTGGATTGATTGATTTTGATTTTTTGAGGTAGGGTCTCACTCTAGTTCAGGCTGACCTGGAATTCATTATGTAGTCTCAGGCTGACCTTCAACTCTTGGCGATCCTCTTACCTCTGCCGCTCAAGTGCTGGGACTAAAGGTGTGCATCACCATGACTGGTTTGAGACCTTGGATTTAGACTGAGTCCCCCTACTCCTAGTGGCATGAAAAATACTCAGCTTTTGGATTTTTTTGCCTTCCAAGTCTCCATGCAGTCAGAGTGGGGCACCCAGGAGCACCCTGAGCAGTGACGCAGTTAGCAGAGAGAGAGGAATCTGTGGGGGTAGGGAAGGAAGGAGGGAGGAAGAGATGACAGATAGATAGATAGATGGATAGATGGTAGGTGGCCTCAAGTCTTTTCAGAGGAGGTATCTGACACACAGAATTATACTTTGATCTTTTATAGTGTAGAAGAGCTTTGTCCTTTGATTTTATTCTCAAGAGAGCCCTGTGAAGAAGGCAGCCCATTGCTAACAGATGAAGAAACTGAGGCTGGAAAAGGGAGAATGACCTCCTGAGCATGCCAGAGCCACGGCCTCCCAACAAAAAGCTTTTGCATCTAGACCGCAGTATTCTCGACATGACACTGTGTTTGTATAATGACAGGTTGGACACAAAGTACAGCCCAGGAGGAGGGATGCACCAGGCCTCAGAAAAAGACAGGAGACTATATCCCATGTTCACTCCCATATCATGTTTCAGTGACGGACAAACTCTTGATTTCTTTCTTTTCTTCAAAGGTGCCAGAGGCTGGAGAGATGGCTCAGCTGTTAAGGCGCATGCCTGCAAAGTCTAACAACCCAAGTTCTAATCCCCCAGAACCCATAGAAAGCCAGATGCACAAAGGCGTGCATGCATCATTTGCAGTGGCTGGAGTCTCTGTGCCCGTTCTCTCTTTGTCTCTCTCTGCTCACAAATAAATAAATAAAAATATTTTTAAAGGTACTAGAAAAAGACCTATTTTATGAATTGGGGACTTCCACACTTGATTGTTATCCTGGGTTGCCCTCACTGAATTCTCTTGCTCTCCCCAACCATAGAGTTCCCCTTTCTGAGCAGTGGACCCTGCCCTGCTCTGTCTGGTATGCCCCGCCAAGATGCTCTGCACAACTTGTCCCTGGACACACACGCTTAATCACTCAGCTTCACACCAGGGGTTACCGAAGTCTCTTTTTATGCCCTGGTGACCTGACACAGACTAGGGCCTAGGGGTGACGATCTGTGTATGCTGAACTGTTGTAGCAAGTGTTTCTGGGGTGTCTATTAAGTGCTGCTTCAGGAGTCTGGTGCTATTGGGATAAATGAGATTTCAGTGCTACTCTAATGAGTTGGAATGAGATACAGGCATGGGTGCATCTGCCTCTACAGCTAGATGGAAAGAAGCAGCCTTGGGAAGGGAAAGGAAGGGAAAGAGGGGAGGGAAAGGAAGAGGAGAGGAGAGGGGAGAGGAGGGGAAGGGGAGGGAAAGGAAGAGAAAAGGAAGCAGACGGAAAGGGAAGAACTGGGGTGATTGTTTTGTATAAGACATCTCATTTACTCCTCATAATTGTCCATAGGACAGTGTTATTATTCCTCTCTTTTTGCCTCACATGAGGCTCAGAGAGTATATGGTACAAGAACTTGCGGCTGATCCTGAGCTGAGTTAAAAAAAGCTTTTTTTTAGGGTAGGGGCTCACTCTAGCCCAGGCGGATCTGGAACTCACTCTAGTCTCAGGCTAACCTCAAACTCACAGCGATCCTCGTACCTCTGCTTCCCAAGTGCTGGGATTAAAGTTGTGTGTCACCATGCCTGGCTGTTCAAAAACAGCATTGCCTGGCCTTGGTTTCCATATCTGCTAAGAGGAAGATGCCATAGGAAGAACAGCTTGGATTTAGGCTCAACTGTATTTGAGATCTGTCTCTGCCATTTGTACACATTCCCTTGGTAACTTGCTACCTTGAACCTCAGTTTCCTCATCTGTAAAAAGGAGGACACTATAGAAAATGGCGAGCACTTAATATATGCAAACTGTGTGACACAATTAATAAATAGAAATTGTGAATGAAAACCGAGGAGGGAGTGGAGTAAAGGCTCAGTCATCAAAGTGCTAGTCATGCATACAGTCTCTTGAGTTCAGATCTGTAATCCTGGCACTGGGGAAGCAGAGACAGGAGGATTCCTAGGGCTTGTTGGCTGGTTATTCCAGCCAAATTAGTGAGCTCCAGTTTCAGTGAGAGATCCTGTCTCACAGAAATAAGGTAATAAGGTGTGGGGGGTAGGGGTGATAGGAGGTTGGAGAGATGGCTCAGCGTTAAAAGCGCTGGCTTGCAAAGCCTACCGGATTCACTTTCTCAGTCCCCAGGCAAAGCCAGGCGCACAAAGGGGCACATGCATTTGGAGTTTGTTTACCATGGCTAGAGGCCCTGGTGTGCCCATTCTCTCTCTGCTTGCAAATAAACAAACAGAAATATTACAAAAATTTCAAAACCAAGAATACTTACAACATCAGTAACAGTAAGGAGTGATCATAAGATTTACATCGTCATCTTATTGAATCCTTACAGTAATCTGAAGTCATGCTTGCTACCTCCTTTTTACAAAATTGAGCAAGATGGAATCAGAACACCATGATTCAGACTTTGGATTGATAATACCCCTGTATATGGGAAATTTATTCAACCTCTCTGGGCCTCAGTGGTCCCATCTTTAAAATGAGGATATTGATAAGATCTACATAAAAGGGAGGAATAAAGAGGAATTGGGTCAATACATGGTAAAAAAAAGTGTCCAGAACTCCTTACAAACCCAATTGTTCCAGGAGCCCCGGCTCCAGGGTTTCTCTGGTGGACACTATCCGGGCACCCTGGGCACTTCTGTGGGCAGGAGGTGGTGAAGGTCTATTGGCAGGGCAGGTGCTGAGCACCTCATTACCAGTATTTGTCCTAATTAACTCATGCCATAAACTACCTTATGTGCATTATAAAACCAACATAAAAAATCAAAGGAGTTCATGAGTATGAAAACGAGATGTAGCATCTTGAACAGCACAACTTTGGGACTCCTGTCCTCATGCACAAAACTACCAAATTTCATTTTAGTTAATTTTTTTTATTTTATTCTCTCTCTCTCTCTCTCTCTCTCTCTCTCTCTCTCTCTCTCTTTCTCTCTGTGTGCCACAGAATTCATGTGGAGGTCAGAGGACCATTTTCAGGTCCATTTCCACCTGTTCACCTCATTTGAATAAGGCTTTCTCACTCTGGATTAAAAAAACATTTTATTTATTTATTTTCAAGCAGAGAGATACAAGCAGAGGGAGAAAGAGAGAGGGAGAGGGAGAGGGAGAGAGAGAGAGAGAGAGAGAGAGAGAGAGAGAGAGAGAGAGAGAGAGAGAGAGAGAGAATGGGTGCACCAGGGCCTCTAGTCACTGTAAATGAACTCCAGATGCATGCAGCACTTTGTGCACCTGGCTTTACATGGGTCCTGGGCAATAGAACCCTGATTGTTAGGCTCTGGAGGCAAGCACCTTAAACACTGAGCCATCTCTCCAGCCCCCACTCTGGGTTCTTGCTCTGCTGTTCTTTACTGATTTCACTGTGAATTTCCAGGAAAGTCTCCTGTCTCACTCCCATCTCACCAACAGAGTCATGCTGCTGGGATTACAGAAACCCACCACAGTTGCTGGATTTTTATATAGAGTCTGGGGATTGAACTCAGACACCCCATTTTAAGTGGTGAGCACTTTATCTGTTGAACCATCCCCCTAAATTTAATTTATTATTATGGTTTGTTTCTTGTTTTTTGAGGTAAGGTCTTGTTCTAGCTGAGGCTGACATGGAATTCACTATGTAGTCTCAGGGTGGCCTCGAACTCACAGCCATCCTCTGACCTCTGCCTACCGAGTGCTGGGATTAAAGATGTGCGCCCCCACACCTAGCTCCAAAAATTCATTTTAAAATTAATTTTAAGTTAGTATACAAAGTTAAAAGTCTTATTATGGCATTTTCATGTACAAGTGGCATATTTTACCATTAAAAATTTTTTAGATAAATAGATATGTGGATAGAAACCTCTTATCAAGATTTTTGTAAGTTTTGGGAGGGAAAAAAAGTAAGAGGGAAACTGATTAGAAGTATAGGATAAGAGAAAGGAAAAAAAGAAGAAAAGAAGAGGAAGATAAAAAGAAAAAAGATAACAATAAATGTAAAGAGAAGGAAGATAAAGTGAGAAAGATAAGGAAGGAAAAAGAAAGAAATGAAAGGAAGGAAGGGAGGAGAGAGGGACAGAGGAGGAGGAGGGAAGGGGAGAAGAGGAAAGATGTCCACTGGCCTTTGCTCAGAGCCCTGAGCGTTGCAGGAATGCAGGTCACAGTCTATAGGCTGGACATTGGCCTCTTTCCACATACTCAGAACCACCAAGCAGAGACGTGGACATTTCTTTCGGGTCCATGTCTCTCCCCTATAGCTAGTTCACCCCATGGTGGTGTAGTGTCAGCAGTGGTGGGGAGCCTGACCTTTTCCATCCCTGACCTTGTCCCCCACACCTCATTAATTCCTCCTAGAGCTGGTCCTGGGGGAGTGGAGAAGCTGCCAGCAGAGAGGGGCCTTGTTTGGGTTCTAGAAGCTTCTGACCTGAGTGTTACCTTCCCAGGGACTGGGAGATAATCCTACTTGTAGGCAATCAGGACACCCTTGTGTTCCAAGCGCTTAGAACCTTTGAAATTATATCTTTGTTAAAAAAAGAAAACAAAAACAAAGGAAAAGCCACTTCAATATAGAACGAATCAAAAACTTCAAAATAAAATAATATAAAATGCTACACAAAATGCAAAATAAAAACACACACAATCCTTACTGGGGGAATTTTTCTTTCTTGCTTGCTTACTTTCTTATTTTCTTTCTTGCTTTTTCTTTTCTTTTCTTTTTTCTTTCCCTCTCTCCCTTCCTCTCTCTCTTTTTCTTCCTTCCTTCCTTCCTTTCTTCTTTCTTTCTTTCTTCCTTTCTTCCTTCCTTCCTTTCTTTCTTTCTTCCTTCCTTCCTTCCTTTCTTTCTTTCTTTCTTTCTTTCTTTCTTTCTTTCTTTCTTTCTTTCTTTCTTTCTTTCTTTCTTTCTTTCTTTCTTTCTTTCTTTCTTTCTTTCTTTCTTTCCTTCCTTCCTTCCTTTTTCCTTCCCTCCCTCCCTCCCTCTCTTTTTCCCTCCCTCCCTCCCTCCCTTCCTTTTTTCTTCGATTTGATGGGGCCCTGAAACAAGTGGCATGTAATGTTAAGTGATTAATTAATGAAAGGTGAATTTAAAAAATAATCTTGTCACATACAAAGTGGCCAGTGTCTCCAAGCCTGGTAGCACAGATCTGTAATCCCAGTTACTCACAAAGCTGAGGCAGGGGGGTGGTCACAAGTTCAAAGCCTGCCTGGGTTGCAGAGTGATTTTGAGGACAGCTTTGGGAATTTAGTAGGATTGTATCAAAAATTTTTTTAAGCAAAAAGAAAGCCAGACATGGTGGTGAACAGCTTTAATCCCAGCACTCAAGAGGTAGAGGTAGGAGGATTGCTGTGAGTTCAAGGCCAGCCTGAGACTACAAAGTGAATTCCAGGTCAGCCTGGACTAGAGCGAGATCTTACCTTGTTAAAAAAAAAAAACACAAAAAACAAAAAATAAAATAGCAAACAGAGCGCTGAGGACGCATCCCAGTACAAGGCCAAAGTTCAAATCCCAGAACCCCAGAGTGGGCAGTGCAGAAGTAGAGGATCAAAAACTCAGGGTCCAAGGTCACACAGGGCCAAGCCATGTCCTTTTCTTCCTTTGGCAGGATTTGTCACTTGCCTGGGTGTTCTGTCTGGTGAAGTTTTTCTTTTTTTTTTTTTTTGGGGGGGGTGTCCATGGCATCTAGTTCATGGCCATGGAACAGCTGCTAGCTCAAGAACACAAGCATGATGTTGGATGGGGGTGTGGGCCCTGCACCCCAACAATCTAACAAGTACTCCCAGAGCTCATGACAGCTGCAGGGATTCTTAAATTTGTCATTTTCACTGTTTCCTCCTCTCATGACTGAAAATTTTTCTAAGCTATGTAAATACTCCCTTAAAAAAAGACCCCCCCCTGCCGTGTGGTATAGCAGGCCTTTAATCCCAGCATTCAGGAGACAGAGGTAGGAGTTTGAGGCTAGCCGGAGACTACATAGCGAATTCCAGGTCAGCCTGGGCTAGATTGAGACCCTACCTTGAAAAACAAAACAAAACAAAAGCCCAAAAGACTTTTAAAAATATTACAAATGAGAGCTGGAGAGATGGCTCAGAGGTTAAGGTGCTTGCCTCCAATGCTTAAGGACCCGAGTTCAATTCCCCAGTGTCCACATAAGCCAGATGCACAAGGTATTGGGAGGGTCTGGAGTTTGTAGTGTCCAGAGGCCCTGGGGTGCCCATTCATTCTCTCTCTCTATCAATATCTCTGTGCTTGCAAATAAACAAATAACATATTTTATTAAAAATATTACAAATGTCCTGGGTTAGCATGAGACCCTACCTCGAAAAATAAAATCACAAATGTAATAAAACATCAAAGAGGTATTAGCACACCCATGTTTGTAGCAGACTTATTCACATGGGAGACAAGCCACGTGTTTATGAACAGAAGACGCTGAACGAATGTGCTCTCTGCCCAATAGAGCAGAGTGGGATTCTGACACGTGTGCAGGCAGGTGGACCTTCAAAGCGTTATGTACATGAAACAGAGCAGGCGCAGAGGACACGTGTGACGGGATTTCACTCACAGGGCAAACCTAGAGTAGTCGGGTAATCCAGTGGTTCTGTAGTTTCTAATCTGTGTTTACTGGCTGTGGTTTTTCTGGTCCAAACTGTTAGAGATTATATGAGCCTTTCTCTTTCTCTCCCTGAAGAAATACACTTTCTTTCTTTTTTTTGTGGGGGAGGGAGGGTTTCAAAGTAGGGTCTCAACTCTAGCCCAGGCTGACCTGGAATTCACTAATTTACTATGTATGTAGTCTCAGGATGGCCTCAAATTTATGGCAATCCTCCTACCTGTGCCTTCCAAGAGCTGGGATTAAAGGTGTACACCGTCACACCTGGCTACTTTCTGTGTCTTTGCCAACCACAGGAAGTTTCTTACGTGAACCATCTCATAAATTCACAGTAATGTTTTCCTCATTTAATCCAATTCCAAAGCCCCTTTTCCCTTACTAAAAACATGTACACTGTTGTACATGTGATGCTTGGGACAGAGTAAGAAGCCAATGAGCTTTTGAAGTGTCAAAGTCACTCTTTAAAACAACATTTGCTAGTAAAGGGAATTTCTTCTTATCATAGAAAAGCTGTTTTAGACACACACACACACACACACAAACACACACGTGCACACAGGCACACACCAACTTTCAATGAATCATATAAATCTCAATTGTGTCTTTAGCCACAACAAAAATACACCACTTCTTAGGTCATCTCGGAGATTTTCCTTCTAAAACCTGCTTTGAGGAAGCCAGTTTGAGGTTTGGGTTTTTTTTTTTTCTCCCTCTAAGATCCCTGCTGACTGACCAAGGACTTCAGGCTGTTTACACGGTAGAGCTTTAGATATGGCTATTTGTATGGTATTGTATTGGGGCCTTCAAATATTTGCCGGGAGGTTTGGTGGAAAATGTCTAGACCAGTGCAAACACCACAGGCCCCAGAGAAATCCCAGAAGCTCAAGGGGCCATTCAAGACCCCTGCTCTATCTGACTGTCACCACCAGGAACCCCTCGGGATCTTTGTCAGATCCCATGAGACCATCAAAGGGTCTAAGTCCATCAAAACCCTTGATGCCCCTCTAACTCGTTTCATTCATTCCGCAACTAGGAGAGGTAGAGAGGATAGCATTGACCCAAATATCAGGAGAGCTGGCCCTACATTGTTTGCTGGGTCACTCTGGTAAGCAAATGACCCCCTCTGGGCTCCGGTTTTCTTAATGTAAATGAAGGTGATTGAGCCTCTCTTTGATCCACTCTATCCCTTAAGTACCAGCCAAGGAGCCAGGCCCAAAGTGGAAGAGTGGAGAGATGAAATTCCTTGTCTCTAGAATTAGAGATGTTGACATCTTTAATTATTTTCAGCTCCTGGAAGTCTCCCAGGAGTTGATAATCTCACAGAGGGTGTGGAGGGTGGCCATGAGCAAGTATATCATAAATCATTCATGGTTATTACATTGTAGCAACTGTTAAAACACCATCACAGGGCTGGAGAGATGGCTCAGTGGTGAAGACGCTTGCGTGAAAAGCCTGAAGACCTGGGTTTGATTCCCCAGTACTCACATAAAGCCAGATGCTCAAAGTGGCACATGCAACTGGAGTTTGTCTGCAGTGGCCAGAGGCCCTGACATGCCCAATTCTCTCTCTCCCCATCCCATGCAAATAATAAATAAATAAATAAAATATTTTAAAAAAACATCACCTATGTTCCCAGACTTGCTGGCCACCTGAACTTTTCAAACTTTTCAAAATATTTATTTATTTAGTATGTATATGTGTGTGTGTGGGGGGGGGTGGGCGCATGCACACCACAGCTTCCAGTTTTTCCACAGGATCTGGGGATCTGAACTCAGATACTCAGAGTTCTGCACTAGGTGTTTTGTCCACTGAGCCACTTTATCAGTCCAGCCACATGAATTTTTGTACAGGTGACCATAACTGAATAAAAACATCATAATAAACCAGTCCCTTAATCTGTAATACGCTATGACCCAAGGCCTCCACCACATACTCTAAAGCCTGCCCCAGAAGCCCCCAGGACCATCCTGTGCAGTGGGAAGGCTCTGCATCTCACACAGGAAACCAGATTTGGAGAGGTTAGGAAACATGCCCAGCATTGTGTAGCTAGTGAGAGGCTCCAGCCTAGCTCTTGTTTGGGTTTCTGAATCTGAACTTGTTCCATTGAGCCTCTGCCTCTGCCTTGTGTGAGGTTTTGCATTTTATAAAACATAGAGAGGCACCCAGGTGATGAGTGGTGGGAGAGCAGAGCTTAAGGGAAGCACCCCAAATCCTGCAGCTATGGAGATGGAGGTGAACTCAAAGCCAGGGGTTGTCACTCTAAAAACCAGAGCATATGTGCTGAAGAGATGGCTCAGCAGTTAAAGACACTTGCTTGCAAAGCCTGCTGAACTGGGCTCAATTCCCCAGACACACACACACACACACACACACACACACACACACACACACACACACACACAGAGAGAGAGAGAGAGAGAGAGAGAGAGAGAGAGAGAGAGAGAGAGAGCATCTCCTCACCTGGTCACATGGCTTGTGTAGCCTGTTCTGATTGACATGTTTTTCTTGTTCTGGGGATCAAACCCAAAGCCTCCCAGCATGCTAAGCAGACATGAATACTGAGCTATGTCTCTTTGGCATATATGCAAGGCACACATGTCAATTTCATCTTGCTAGCTGCTCATCCCCCCAAACAAGAACTCATCAGTTTCTCTAGCCCTGTAGCAAATTTTCAGACATTTCTTCCTTCAATATCAACTAAGAGTTTAGCTGCTCCTTGGCACCTCCAGCACCATCCTCTCACTGTGGCCACAACACCGGCTGTCACCTGTCCCAGTACCTGGCTGCCCACTTCTTCCGTTGTCCTCTGCAGCCCATTCTCCATGCAGTAGCCCAAGGGATCCTGTTACTGCAAATGTCGGATCCTGCTCTTCTCTGCTGATAAATATTCCAATGGCCTCTCATCCTATGTGATGTGTTATCTCCAGTCTCCTGACCTCCTTGTTAATTCAGACACATCTCTATTCCCCGGCCTGTGTGCTTGCTCTTTTCCTGCCCTAGAAGTCTGCATGGACCACTCTTCACCTCTACAAATTTGGTGTCACGTCAATGAGGAACTTTTAAAAACTTTTTATTGATAGCTTCCATAAGTATAGACAATAAGCCATTATGATATTCTCTCACCCTCCCTTATATCTCTCCCCCTCTCAATTAGTTTATTTTGTTTCAGTGTCATCATCTTTTCCTTCCATTATGTGTACGTATTATCAGACATTGCAAAATCACAAATATCAAGGCCATTTTGTGTCTGGAAGTTTGCATTCTTCCTTTGGCTCTTACGATGTTCCACCACCTCTTCCACAATAGACCCTGAGCCCAGTGAGGAATTTTTTAAAACTATATTTTATTTAAGAGAGTGTGAGAGATAGTGAGGGAGGGGGAGAGAGAGTCAGGACCTTCAGGCACTGTAAATGAACTCCAGATGCATGCACCAGTATGTGGGTACTGGGGAACTGAACTCAGATCCTTCTGTATTGTAGGAAAGCCCCTAACTGCTGAGCCATCTCTCCAGCCCAGGAATATGTTAATTTACTTATTTAGTTCATGTGTGCAGGCACTTTTGTGGCGGTCAGAGAACAATATTTGAATCAGTATTCACCTTCCACCTCATTTCCATAGGCACACTGGAATTGCAGAAGCCCTCTACAGCGGCTTGCTGTTATGATGGTCTGGGGATTTGAACTCAACTACTCTGAATTGCACAGCAAGTACTTTATCCACTTAGCTGAATGTATGTATGTATGTATGTGTGTGTGTGGGGGGGGGTGCATGCACACCACAGCCTCAATGAGAAATTTCTTGCCTAACATTCTTAAATTTTTAGCTCATCTACTTGGTGTTCTCTAGCTCCATACCCTGGCTTTAAAAAATTTTTTTTTCAGAGCATTCATCACTATTAATCAAACTATATATTGAATCAATTAATTTTGCCTCTTGTCTATCTCCTTAGTAAAATGTAAATCCCACAAAGGCACAGATTATTGTCAGTTCGTTCACTGCTGCAACCCTAACTTCTAAAGAACAGTGCTACAATTAAGAGGTCCCAGGAAAAACAAAAAATTTGAGGGGGCTGGAGAGATGGTTCAGCAGTTAAGGCGCTTGCCTGCAAAGCCTAATGGCCCATGGTCAATACCCCAGTACCCACATAAAGCCAGGGGTTAAGTTGGAACATTCCTTAGAGGTCATTCAGAACAACTTTGAGGTCATCTGTACTTGGGGGGGGTGGAGCTGAGGTGCAGGCAGGACCTGTGACTCAGGGGCCTTGGCCACGTGGGGAGTTTGTGACTGAGAAGGGGCCAAAATTCTCCCTCCAAGAGGGATGCATTGTCCACAGTCCTTCAAAGACCATGGCGACCTGACAGTCTTGTCCCACCCTCCTGTTCCAGATGAAGAAACAGAGACTCAAAAGGCAGAAAGAACAATGAAGCCAAGGTGGTGGACCTCAGAGGTTAGAGAACAGAGTTAACATGGACCTTCGCCCCTTCAGCTTCCCTTGAGTTTGTTTAAGAGGGACTTTCAGTTCTTTCTCTCCCTTACATGAGTTTGGTCTACTCCCTCAGGAAATGGTCTCGTGAACTTTAAAAAAAAACTACAAAAACCCACATGCCTAAATGCACTGAACCAAGTTAACTTCTGGTACTGTCCCTTCTGCTCTGCACCAGTGTTTCTGTCCAGGGCTAGGGTCAGTGTGCTCAGAACAGGAGAGGGACAGAAGATTCCCCCAGAGCCACAGCTCAGCACTGAGAGCAGAGGGTCACCAGAACAGCCTTCTCAAAGACAGTGTCCCTGTGACCTGGCTTGGCCCATGAATGTCAGATGGTTTTGTAGGCCATCGGCTTCACAATGACTAATGGTCAGGCTTCTCCAACACCCAACCACCCAAGGTCTGGAGTTAGACTCAGACATACATCTGTTCTTCAGTATTCCCCTTCGGGGCCTAGAAGCTTCACCAGGAAGCCAGTTCTGTCACCTATGTCACACACAAGACTGTCAGGGACTGGCTTTAGAAGCAGCCTCTCTTCATTTGCATGTTGATGTAATGACTTCTTTCAGCAGTTACTATGGTTACTAGTGACCAATGCTAGGAACATCACAGATATCGTCTCATTCATCCTGCAAAGTACCAGGTCAGCACTAATATCATCTCTTTGCCCATGGCCAGGTAGCTCCAGGTGGAGAGAGAGAGTGCGTGCTATGGACACACAGCCTTCAGCTCCATTCTAGAGTTCTCTGTTCATGGCTTCTTCAAACAGGACTTCAGCTGTTAAACTCTCTCCTCATCCCCTGGTCACTATGCTTGAGTCCAGGCCAGTGGTTCTCGGACTCTGTGACACCTCCTATGTAATAGAGTCCAGATGAATACCAGAGAAAGGGGAACTCCTCATCATCTGTGGTCCTTTGCGTCTACCAGCTGGAAGTGAGAACCAGTTTCTAGGCATTTCCTATGGCTCTTGTCCCCATTGTAGGAGTGCTTCCTGTTCCCCTGAGGCTAACTTTGATCTCTCCGTGTATCACAAATGCTAGGGATGAATCTTCTCTGAAGCTCAGAGTAGCCAACTCTCCCTGGTTCTTCCAATTTCTTCTAGTTTCTCCAGGCTGGTTCAGACATCACAGAGCCAAATCACTGCCCCACCTCGTGGCCATTCCTGGGAATTGCAACTCTTTTGTTCAGGATAAATGCTCCCCCAATACAATTTATTCAATTGTTTGTTTTGCTTTGCTTTTGGGACAGAGGACAGGGTGTCAATATAGCCTAAGTTGATCAGAAATTCACTCTGTGGCCCCAGGCTAGCTTCGAACCCATGGTTATCCTCCTACCTCAGCCTCCCAAGTACTGGGACTGAAGGCATGCGCCACCTTGAATGGCACCCATGTTGTATTTTCAAATGCAATTTGTTGTAGTTGATTTTCTCCTCACCCTCGGGTTCCCCCTCTTCCCTTGTAGCCTCCCCACTTCTGTTCACGTATCACACGTGCACTTTTACCTTCCCCACCACTTTCATCTCTCTCTCTTTCTTTCTTCCTTCCTTCCATTCTCTCTCTCTCATTTTTTTTATTTATTTATTTTTTTTTTTTTGGTTTTTCAAGTTGGGATCTCTCTCTAGCTCAGGCTGACCTGGAATCACTATGTAGTCTCAGGCTGGCCTGGAGTCCTGGGATCAAAGGTGTGTACCACACGCCTGGCTCCACTTTCATCTTTCATTATCTGCTCTTGGTAGCTTTTTAGGTTTTACCCACATTTGCATCCTTTATATACATACCTACTGTGTGCTTGGTTCACAGTATTTGAATTATATTATCTCATTTAATTCTCACAACTTTGAAGTTGGCAATCAGATTATCTGCATTTTACAGATCAAATAATGAAGACTTGGAGAGTCTCATGAATTGTCAGAGTTCTCACTACTAATAAGAGATAGACAGGCTGGGCATCATGGCGTATGCCTTTAATTCCAGCACTAGGAAGACAGAGATAGGAGGAGCTTGCGGTGAGTTCAAGGCCAGCCTAGGACTATAGAAGTGAGTTCCAGCTAAGCCTGAGCAAGAGTTCAGAGAGAGAAAGAGAGAGAGAGAGAGAGAGAGAGAGAGAGAGAGAGACTGGGGTATAAATCTAAGTGACAATAGCTTTGAGTTGGGGTTTGGTTAGAATACTCATCTAGCTGAGTAAACAAGCACTTTAGTTTTATCTGTAAAGTGGAATTTCCTCTTGCAAATATAGCTTCTTTTGAGGATTAAATGAGATAATGCCTATAAAACAGATAGCAGAAAAGTTGCATAGTCTGTCCATGCTTACTCCCAGGGATTCTAGTGGACTTTCTTTTTTTAATTAATTAATTTGCAAGCAGATAGAGAGAAGACAGAATGGGCACACCAGGGCCTCCAGCCACTGCAAACTTACTCCAGATGCATGTGCCACTTTGTGCATCTTGCTTTACATGCGTGCCACACACACAGCCCAATGCACTTTACATGCGTACTGGGGAATTGAACTCGAGTCATTAGGCTTTGCGGGCAAGTGCCATAACTGCTGAGCCATCTCCAGCCTTTCTAATGGACTTTCGATTCTATGTCTCCTCCTACATATAATAGTTAGGTCCTCTGTAAGGATTAGTCACTTTCCGCTCATGAGGGCCATGCAAACTGCTCGCTGATCACTCACTCACTCGTTCATGGAACCTGCCGTGTGCCAGGCATAGGGGTTGGGCCTAACATGCAGTTACTCCAGGTTCATAGTGGTTGGGCCTGGGGGCAAGAAAAAGAGGAAGGTGGAATGTAGGAAACCTTCTGGAATTTTCTGTGTCAGCTATAGGAGATGCCAGGGACAGTGTGGACAGTGGAGGCATGCCAGGTCTGGAGCTCTTGGTAAGGGAGGCACACCAGGGACACCAGAGGCGGCATAGTGAGGAATAAGACCAATGTCTTTAGAGGTGGGGTAATGCTTAGTGAGAAGGGAGAATATCCCCTTCAAAGCAGAGAAAAATCCCATTTATGGACAGATCAGGCAAAGCTTGCTGTGAAGGGGAAGAAATGCCCAAAGGTGGCAGCTTGGAGGTGCATCCGGGTACCCAGTGCACTGTTGACAGATGGCCACTGAACTCTCTGTTTGTATTTTATTACTGGAGGGTCTTTCTAATAACTAGCTGTTCTTTCATGGCAGCTTGGTTGGATTCTTCTAGAAATGTAACCAAGTAAGCATGCACTTGATCTAATGTTGGATTTCAGTTGTCAACCCTAATAGTGGGCTCCGAATTCACAGATGCAAACATCCTGACATTCAGGGACTCACTCAACGTACTGAAAACCAAAGTCAGAATGGAAAACGTGGATTGGTTTCATTCCTGAGGCCACATTCTGCCTATGAGAAGACAGGGGCCTATTTCTCCTACTGGAAAGACAGGAGGAGGCCCAGCAAACACTGGGGGAGCCTGAACCCTCCACATGAGGAAGAAGGCCTCCTGCCACGAGGGACACTGAAACCCAGGGAAGAATCAGCTTGGGGCTGTGTGTGTGGCACTGTGACAGCCTGCACGTATGCAGTGAGCACTCAATATGTACTGGTGTTACTATCTTTACTAGGAGAAGAGCCTAGGTCATTCAAAGTTCCTTTTTTTTTTTCTAGAGTTTGATAAAACTCTAACCTCAGCACCTCTAACCTATGCAGGCAAGTGCATGCTTCATGTGCTTGTGACTTCTTACAAGCTTCTATTTTTGCAAGTTCATGAAATGCTCCAGCGCCACGAACACGCCAGCTTCTGACCTTTCAGCGTGGTAAGACACTTCCCCTACACAAAGCCCCAAAGCCCTTGGTTTTCTCCTGGATGGTGTGGTGCATTGGTGCTTCCCTTAGCCCCTCTCTGACATTTGCTTTGTGACTTCATTATTCCAACACCCTTCGGCTTCTACTGAGAATGACCTGGCTGTGATTACCTCCCTGCCATCAGCCATCCCCAGAGGGGAAGCTGTGGTTTCTGTAGGGTGCAGGCATCATGAAACCGAGAGAGACGTTACTCAAAGGTGGGAGAAAGAGTAAAACCTTTCATGCCTTTTTTAAGTTCAATGCTACATCAATGTGCCTTCTTTTCTTTTTTTGAAGGCTTGCTTTTAAGACATTAATATAACAACATTAAAGGAAATATAAGTATAATCAAAACCCTTTTCTTCCCCTGCTCCTAAATGCTGGTCCATGATGACTTTCTGTTTCAATGGATATTCTCATGGAAATGAGAACCATGTGTAGGTTAACTTTGGGATCCTTTCCCTGAGTGTCATTTTGGGAAGGCTTTGGACATTGCTGCTTCGTCTCTACGCTGTCACAGAAGCTCCCAAATCCATCATGGCCCATTCTGGAGACTCACTGTCACAGTGTCCCAGGGGTGGGTGGAACCATCAGAGACATCACAAGTCACCAAGCTATGGGTTCAGACCTAACTTCTGCCATTTGCTGCTCATGTAACTTTGATTCAATTCCTGCCTCAGTTTCCACATCTGTGAACATGAGAACATGTTGGGAGGTTTAAACATAGAATGGGTCAAGTCCTGCCTAGAACTTCTTCAGCAATGGTCAGCTGCTATTAGAGATGAGCTGTTGAGTATCATATGGTTGGATCGTCCTGAATAGCACCATGATGGACATTTTACTACGGACAACTTCTCCGTCTGCCTTCTCTCTGGGGGAAGAGTCCTGGGAGTGGTATTATTTAGGCCACAGGCATAGATATTTGATGTGCTTTTCCCATCCTTCTAGAAAACAGATAGGAATTCAGGTAGTCATTGGTAGTGCAACCAATATTGGAACTAAATCTAGAAACCAAAGTGTGGGATTAGTAAATTTAGCAAGGAACCAGCAGTGTCGCACACAGCAGTGGGCGGAACCAAGGAATTTGACTGCAGAGGGGAGAAATGGTCTTAGGCTGAGGGAGTCACAGAGCCTCTGAAGGAAGGTGCCCTGGACTTGTGTGAATGTACACTCCATCAGTACTCTCAGCCATTTGATGTTAACACATGACTGTCCCCAAATTGATTGCTGTCATTAAGCCTAAAACGAAATTTCTGCCCAAGTCTTGCTTTTATAACAAATTTCTCCGTTTGTTGAATGTTTCTTGGGTTCTTTTCTTGGGCAATTGATTTCACTGTTATAAACAAGTTCCAACGATACAGAGAGGATTAGCATGGCCCTTGTGCAAAGATGGCGTGCAAATTCCTGAAGCGTTTCATATTTTTAACCAGATGCACAACGTGGGCATGCATCTGAAGTTTGCAGTCTCTCTCTCTCTCTCTCTCTCTCTCTCTCTCTCTCTCTCTCTCTGTGTGTGTGTGTGTGTGTGTGTGTGTGTGTGTGTCTGCAAGTAAGTAAATAGAAATGTTTTTTTTAAAAGAGAGAGAAAAACAAGTTCCAGGTTGGGTGTGGTGGCCCACGTCTATAATTCCAGCACTTGAGAGGATCACAAGTTCAAGGCCAGACTGAACTACATAGTGAGACCCTGTCTCGAATAAATAACGGTTAGAGATATGAGTCCAGTGGTAGTTGCTTAGCATGTTGAAAGCCTTGGGTTCATCTTGGCACTGAAAACATAACAAGACGAAACAGGTCCTCCATCCATCACATCTTGGTTCTTTCTAATACACTGAAGGTCTTTCCCCCTTTTCCTTACTATTTTCCTGTTTGGGGCACAGAGGTCCCCAGGGTGGTGTTTTTACATATACTGTGCATTTTATAACCTATCTCTGCAGGAGAGGGTACAGAGGCACTATGTGGGGACTCGATGTGGGTTCCAGACTGGACCTCACATCACCTCAAACTGTAATTTGAGGTGAACCTCTACCCCTTTCTGGAAGTACCTCCAACAGTGGGGACCCCGCTGGGGCAGCCATGTTGCTGATGACTGGTAATTTACTCCTTTTGAGTGTTCATGAGTCAGTTCTGAAGTGCTTGAGACAATATACCCAGGAGACTATAATAAAATAATCTATATTTTATTAAATGCATTGAAAATACCCTATGGGTTTGAAAAATAGACACCCCTTGCCCCCTTTGGGCCTGGGATTTTCCATAAACTCGGGGCTCATTTAGGTAACTGTTCACGGTCTGTTCTGTATGACAATGCCCTTGACCCATGCTAATGCTGAGGGTTGTAACTTGCTGACCACTGCTCTGCCTCTGACCTTGCACTTGGGGGCTGTGGATTTGACAGTGTTCCACATAATTTAGCTGCTTACCCTAGTCAGTTTC